>CM034150.1:34237613-34401136 GCA_019776745.2 Taxus chinensis
TTTTTTTGTCAATGTAATTAAACTTGATATTTGGGCCCGATTAATTTTTTTTTAAATATCAGTGAAATAGTTTCTTATTCTGGATTTGGAAAGAAAGAATTTTTTATTTGCTAATGTTGAAGCTGATCAACAACTCTCTATTTGTAACAAATATATGGTTATCGTGAATGTATTGTTGCATATTCAATTTCAAGCCAATAAGGTGGTGCTCGAGGTAGAGCATCTGCAAATGCTCCTTCATCAATGGGGCGATGTCCCTTGTAATGTTTCTTGTAAAATACCATCCCCCTCTCTTCCCTCCCCGCCGCAAGGTGGTGCTAGTAGGTGTCCCCAAGGTGGTGGCCATCAGAGCCGCTCACAACGTCACTCATATAGTCAGGTCCACAGGTCTCCCCATAGCCAGCCTCCACAGAGGAGCTTCTCCCCTCCGCCTTTAGCCCGCCACCAGGGTTGGGATGCCCCACCGTTGCCCAACCAGCTTGGATGGGGCTCACCAACTGCCCCTGAGTTGTGCACTCATGATGGTTGGAACCTCCCGCTTCCACTCAAAAAATTTCCTAGGTTATCTCTCACCATTTCGCTCTCTCAGTTCATTGCCAAAGAAATTGAAGAAGCAAGCCACCATGAATCTGGTTAGGATGTGTCAAATAGTGGAAAAGACCTGTCTGGCTCTTGCTGGCATGATCAAGACCCACCCCCTTAAGGACAACAATTCGCAATGGCGGCTTAACTTCTATTTTTTACAATCTAACACTTTTTAATCGGTCTTAGGCTTTGTTGTAGCCTAATTTACGTTTGTGGATTTGGAGTTTTCTTCCATACTACCAATTTTTTTGTGAATTATCTTGTATTTTACTTGTTAATAATATAAGATCTTATTCATTAAAAAAATATTTTGTTCTTTCTTTAACCAAGTCAAAATTGCACGTTTCTAAACTTGAATTCTGAACCCTTAGCTAAAGTGTAAATCTTGGCGAATTTTTTTTTTAAAGCGAACATAAATACAGACATAGACAAGTAATACATGTCTTTTCCCTCATCTCGCAAAAATGAAAGGTCTAGCTAGCCTCAACTTTTGAGAAGGTTGGGCATAAATCCATATGAAAATACCCAAATATAACAAATACATAAATCATATAAATGTGAAGTAAAACATTTTAATTGAGAAATCTTGGATTAACATTTTTTATTGAAAAGTGCACTTTTATATTAATAACAAAGATGTACAACACTAATCATAAGAAACATCGGGTGGAAAGAGTCACACCCTAGAATGCGAGACATCCAATCAAATTAGGCCAAAAAGGCCTCGAGAGAGACCATGTCACCTCAACGTGCTAGCATTAAAATATCACATAGTGTGAACTTCAATTAAAAAAAGTGAACATAAACATCAAGTAGTACCAACAAACATGGCGGCAGTTGGTGGAAGAGGAGGTAGACTATTGGGCTTATTGCCCCAGCCCTAACCAGAGGGGTGAGCCTCATCAGAGACATGCTCCCACCCATCCCAACCAGAATCCATCTTTTGCTCAACGTTAATACCATCATCATGCCTGCAGAGAGAAATGACTAAATCCAATTTGTTCTTGCTCTTCGTCATCAATACTGTCGTCACACTGTTGTCCCTCCAGGTTTTCAACAGGATTTTTGCACATTAATTTTGTTACATGAGTCTTTTAATCTACCCTTTGGGCAATGACAAGTCCCCTTTTAATGGCCTCCAATTCAAATCCCTCGTCTACTGATGCAAGGTTCGTCAATGGAGTGACTAACAAAAATGACACCAAACAAAGCATGAAATTTCATCTCGAAGGTTTTCGACGAGGTAATGAGCTCGATATTCCTTCACTTGATGTTGTTCTCGATTTTCCTACTTTTGATAATGCATACAATTGGTTCAAAAATTACACCCTAGTTGGGTATTTTTCTAGTCATGCCCCCCCTAAAATCCTTTTGAAACAATGGGTTCACAACCACTGACAGAGTCATGGGGTTAAACTCGATGGAGTTCAAAACCTCACAAAGGTTTTTTTCCTATTTCATTTTACCAACCCGAAACATTGCAAGGCCATTATTTACAATGGTCTTTGGTTCATCCACAACTCCTCATTTTTTTCACACTGGAACAGGGAATTTCAAGTTTCTAAGCAAGCCAAGCTCAAAGTCCCTATTTAGATTGCATTTCAGGACTACCTTTAATCTTTTGGGGGTTTATTGGAGAATTAGTCAAAACCTTGGGGAGGCTCGTCTGCAATGAGAAACCCAACATTTTTCAGGCTCTTCCTCAACGTCGTGTTTACGTTGAAATTGATTTATCAAAAGACTTAAAAGTAACCATCGACATTCAGATTGGGGACACTCGTTTCTCTCAAAGGGTGCTTTACATCAACTTACCAAATACCTATTTCTATTGTAAGTCGGCTGAGCACATGATTTGCGAGTGTCCTCTTATGGCCAACTCTTGTCCTACTCCTGCTGATAAACCCCCAAAAAACCCTAAGGCCACTCCTACTTCTGATGCTTGGACCACTATCACTAACAAAAAGGGTGTGTCGCGAGGTCCTTTAAAACCCTTGACCTCCACCCATCGTCCAATTTCTAACAATGGTGTTTATGTGTCTATGGATCCTATCAAGAAACTTGAGCCTGCTCAACCCAAAGCTCCACCTTACCATACACCTTTGTCTGCTTCGGTTGTTTCCCCTGTTTCTCTTCCTTGGATTCCATCTATGGCTCCTCTGGCCTTACGTGAGTCCCCTTTTATGGTCGACTCATCTTAATCACGCAAGACTCGGTTAGCCCACTCTCGTAGCCCTTTCCCACCAAAGGATGGTGAGTATATGCAAGATAAACATATCCCTTGGAATTTAGGAGATCTAGCTATGGTTCTTACTCATGTTTCTTCTTCTCATAACCAATTTTTTCTGATATGGACAATGAAGGCAACATGTACTTAAACCCTTCTCAATGATTGTGTACTCTAGGAATAGACGTGGGCTTACTGAACCAACTTGAAATTATCTTATCAGGGACAATTTTCTTCATTTACATCACATGTAAAAAAAATTGTTTGCAAAAAGTCAAGTTGGCTCACTTTTTGTTGCACTTTGCAGCTCGTAATATCTGTCCCTATGTCATTTGTCATTCCTCTAATCATGATCCTGGCCATGGTGGAGTCATGACCTTGATTTCTCCTGATATTTCCCAGCATGTGATTTCCTAGAGCTTAGACCCCACGCATCGAGTAGTGTGGTCCCTTTTCGATTTTGACAGGCATATTTTTGGGTTAGCCAACATCTACACCTCGAATGATGTGGGCAAGCGTGCTCTTTTTTGGCACTAGCTTTTCGATTCCTTGCTAGAGGCTCTCTGGGTCATTTGCAGTGACTTTAGCATGGTGGAAAACTCTGAAGATAAAAAGGGGCGTCTTCCTATGCATTGGTGTGTGGGCGAGTGGAAGGCTTGGTTTTATTTAAAGAACAAGCTCAAATTTTTTGAACCCAATATTCCCTTTCATCATAAATCCCCTTCTGCTTCATACACTTGGTCTAATTTTAGAGAAGGACAAGATCGAGTTGTTAAGTGGTTGGACTGCTCCCTCGTGACTAGTCATAATTTCTTATATTTTCCCCTATTTTGGGCCATCCTGTTGCTATCGCTGACACCGCCTTGTTGTCAGACCATTCTCTCATTTTTTAACATTACATATTCTGTACCTACAAAAAATCACCAGGTTACCTCACAATTTTACCTTAACATTGCTCACCTTAAGCATACTCAAACTTTGTCACGCATACAACGAGTATGAAATCTGGTTGATTGGCCTTCTGATGGGCCTTGGTGGATCACTTGATGGAATGATGCCATCAAATGCACCCCCACCTTCCTCTACATCTATGGGAAACAAGTTTCCATTTTCATGCAACATGCGCATGAAGCCTCATACCGTGAGTTCTCCAGAATCTCACAAGAGTTAAATGCCTTTCCTTCCAATTGTTCTTTACAAACCTAAGTCACCTATTGGAGGCATACTATTAAAGTCCATGAATCCTACCAGGCTTGTGGAGCTCAACTTCGATCTCTCCTGCATTGGCCTAAAATTAGGGACCGAGCATCTAAAGAGTTCTTTGCCTTGCTACACTCCAAACATTCTTTTGACTTGAAATCAAGGCAATGCTTGGCTTACCACCTTGCCTGAGATTCTAAAATATTTTGTGCATAATTATCATGGGGTATTTGTTGCTCAACTTACCACTCCAACTCGGGAAACGACCCTTTAATAATGTCTCCAAGTGTTGCCTTAAAAGTTTCTCGAACCCAACGGGTGGCATGTGATATGCCTTTATTTCTTTTTGATCTTAAAGAGGATGACTTTCAAATGGCTTTAGACAAAGCTTTTGGCGTTGATGGTTTCCCTGTTGAATTCTATCAAGCCCTGCGAGACACTGTTGGTTCTGATATCCATAATGTATACTTGGAAGCCTTAAAAACCAATTCTTTAGGTTATCTGATCAATCAGGGAAATATCAAATTCATTCCCAAAGCAGGTGATCCTAAATAAATTTCCAGTTGGTGCCCCATTACTTTTCTTAACATGTCATACAAAATTATTGCTACGGCTTTGACTAATAGGATCTCTGATCTTTTTCCCTCAATTATAAGAAGTGAGCAAACTGGCTTTATTAAACACATGTATACTCTTGATAATATTATAGTTGTTTGGGAAGGTATGGAATGGGCTCAAATTTCCTCTCAATAGGCTCTATTTATCAAGATTGATTTTGTTAAAGCCAAGGTTCATTTTAAGAGACCTCTTAGAAATCGGAGGTGGAAAATACCTGACGAATATACGCGGAACCAATTTCGCGAGAAGGTGAATTTTTTGGGGGTTGAATGCAAATTTTTCACCTGATTTTTAAGTGGTGTGACAGAAGGTTCTTCAAAATCTTCTTGACGCACGACATTTGATTGAGCCACTGAAATTCTGCTTCAAAAAGAGACCTCATTTTCTGTGTCACGCGACAACATTATTATCCCTATCGCGCATCAGATATTCGGGTAAATGATGATGAGGAATTAGTTTTCATGAATTCTAAGTATTCTCATTGGATTCATTGGCCCTTTTCCATAAAGATTCATATATTATACGACCTGTTTTCATTAAATATTTCTCCCAAAATGACGAAAACAAGTTCGCGTGAAAACTGCTAGTTCTTATCGCACGACAACAAACTTGTTGTCGCGCGATAGCAAATTGGCCCTTTTCCATAAAGATTCATATATTATACGGCCTATTTTCATTAAATATTTCTCCCAAAATGACGAAAACAAGTTCGCGCAAAAACAGACAGTTCTTGTTGCACGACAACAAACTTGTTGTTGTG
Source organism: Taxus chinensis (assembly GCA_019776745.2). Lineage (NCBI taxonomy): Eukaryota > Viridiplantae > Streptophyta > Pinopsida > Cupressales > Taxaceae > Taxus > Taxus chinensis. The sequence goes on from CM034150.1 coordinate 34,243,001, forward strand.
CGACAGCAAATTGGCCCTTTTCCATAAAGATTCATATATTATACGGCCTGTTTTCACTAAATATTTCTCCCAAAATGACGAAAACAAGTTCGCGTGAAAAGTGCGAGTTCTTGTCGCGCAACAACAAGAACTGGCACTTTTCGCGTGAACTTGTTCTCGTCATTTTGGGAGAAATATTTAATGAAAACAGGCCGTATAATATATGAATCTTTATGGAAAAGGCCAATGAATTCAATAAGAATACTTAAAATTCATGAAAATGAATTCCTCATCATCATTTACCTGAATTTGTATTTTTACGCCTAGGTGGTATAAGTGATTTAGTAGTGTTCTACCTGGCGAATAATCTAGGATTATATAGGAGATATTTTCAAGCGTAGGTGAAGCCGACCCCTAAAAAAAAATTAAACTGTAATTTTTAGGCAAACAGGTAACTGACCCACGCCAGAAAATTTGCCTTTTCAAATTTTTCAAAAATAGAATATTCGCCACTAAAATTACCCCTGGTTAAAGCATATGACAGAATTGAATGGTCTTTCATCCTAGCTATGCACCAAGCCTTAGGGTTTGGTCTTCGCTTCATGCGATCTGTGCAAATGCTTTTTCAAAATGTTAGAGCATGTATTACTATTAATGGTTCCCAATCTTCCAAATTTGGTTTGTTTAGATCTATTAGACAAGGTTGCCCCTTAGCTCCTTCCCTTTATGTTTTGGTTGTTGAAGGATTTAGCTATCTTCTTGCTCACAGTGCTTCTCAAGGAATAGTAAAAGGTATCTCTTGTCCATCTACTCAACAACTTATCAATGGTCATTTTGTTGATGATTCTTTTCTCACTCTCTTGGAGGAAGAGAAATTTGTTCATCATGCTCTGGATTGTCTTGACATTTTTTGTCTTGCTTCGGGATTTGCTATTCAATGGGAGAAAACTCAATGTTAACAACAATCTTAGACTCCCGTTCCTTCTTGGCTAGCTGATATGAAATGGAGCTAGATCCAACCTAGGGTGTAGTTCAAATTTCTTGGGATCCCTTTTGCTTTCCAGGCTACTTTAGCTCAACTCTGGTCTTATGCATTTCTCCCTCTTCGCCGCTAGCTAGTTTTCTGGATCCTTGTTTTGTTCTCCCTTTTATACGACCAACGTTGTATATCTCATGTTTATTAAATGTGCTTTTCAATCAAAAAATTCATCTCCGTCAACTAATGACAAGATGCCTCCCTCGAGGGGACAACATGGGTGCACTCAAAAATTATACATGTTAAATCCCGATAAACAAATCCAATAATGAATGACTCCCATCAAGTGATGAAGAAGTACATATCCTTCATATTCATCTTTATCCCTCCTTACCAGTTCCCCTTTGATCTCTACTCACTAAAACAATTCAAAACTTGCATATCCTTTGCTCTTTTTCTTCTTTTTCATTCACCATAGGGGAACTGTTGGTCAAGATAAATTGCCAGTTGCACAATTGTTGTTGGCATTGACCATTGGTTTACGCATGCTTTAATGTAAAACTAAGGAGTGCTCGTGGGAAGTAAATTTAAATTACAAATTTATTATTTTGTATTTTCACTCAAATAGTTGTAATAACTCCACCACCTTTGCATTACAAATTTGATTTTTGTCTGTACAACCAATGGATGTTGAAGATGTGGAGTCTAACTAATAGATGAAGTGGAAGTTTGCTTTTTCCTTGATTTGGGGAGGAAAGCATGGCCATGAATAAAAATAGCATTGTCTTATTAATAGACGGGAGTTATTATTTTTATGTTTATCTTATTTATATGTATGTCTTATTTATAAGCATGTTATATTTAGGTTTCTTGAGGTTGAAGAGAAAATTTACAAAGAGGTGCACAAGTTCTGTGTGTGTGTGTGTGTGTGTGTGTGTGTGTGTGTGTGTGTGTGTGTGTGTGTGTGTGTGTGTGTGTGTGTGTGTGTGTGTGTGTGTGTGTGTGTGTGCATGGATTTTCTCTTTGTAATATGAAAAAGAGAGAATTGTATTGTATTCCTTTGGACTGAATAAAGGAGAAGGCGAACTTGTTTCTGGTGGATGTAGCCCCGTTAAATCTTGGGTTTATCTTATGATAGCATGCTTATATTATTTATGTTTTAATTATGTTTTATTGTTCATCTGTGTTTAGATACTAACAACTAGTATCAGAGCAAGATTTTGCTTTTGCAGAAAAAGCTCATATGAGGGTTTCTTGTTTGAGTGGGAGCAATGACAGAAGATAGCAAGTTCAGGGTTGAGAAGTTTAACAGCCAAAACTTTTAGCTATGGAAGATGCAGGTGGAGGACTACCTATATCAGAAGGATATTTATCTACCACCGAAAGGGAAAGCTTTAAAGCTGTCAACTATGAAAGATGAAGAATGGGATGTACTTGATCGAAAGGCACTAGGAACGATACAGTTGTGCCTGACAGCTACGATAGCTTTCAATATTTCTATGGAAAAGACAATGGTAGATCTAATGGAAAAATTGGGTAGATTGTATGAAAAACCCTCAACCTCCAATAAGGTATATCTCATGAAAAATTTATTTAATATGAAGACGTCCGATGGTGATTTAGTAAATGATCGTTTAAATGAATTCAACACGGTTACTAATCAATTAAGCTCTGTAGGAGTAAGTGTTGATGATGAAGTTAGGGCTCTTTTGATTTTGTGCTCATTACCTGAATGTTGGAATACTTTGGTTATGGCTGTGAGTAATTTTGTTTCTGGTTCAAACACTTTAAAGTTTGATGATGTTATTGGTGTGATTTTTAGTGAAGAGATGAAAAGAAAAAACACAGGTGAGTCATCTGGTAATGCTTTGAGTGTAGAGAACAAGGGAAGACAAAAGGAAAAATCAAAAGGTCCTGGACACCGTGGAAAGTCTAAGAAGGGCAGATCTAAATCTAGAAGCGGGATGGTATGTTGGAATTTTGGAAAAGCAGGACATGCAAAGAAGATTGTTGGTCTTTAAAATCAAGGAAAGATTAACAAGAAGAGAGCATAGAGGCAACCATAGCAGGTGATGTGTTAGAAAATGCTCTTATTCTTTCTTTAGATAGTAAATCAGAATCTTAGGTTTTAGATTTTGGTGCTTCATTTCATGCAACTCCTCATAGACAATATTTTCAAGATTATATTCAAGGGAATTTTGGGCAGGTATATCTTGGTGATGATGAGCCATGTAATATTGTTGGAAAAGACAATGTTCATGTTAAATTGTAGAATGGTAACACTTGGGTGTTGAAGAATGTTAGGCATGTTCCTAGCTTGAGGATGAATCTAATTTCTGTAGGGCAATTAGGAGATGAGGGTTGTATGGTTATATTTACAGCAAATTCTTGGAAAGTTACCAAGGGTTCTCTTGTGGTAGCAAGAGGTAAGAAAGTAGGTACTTTGTATTTATCCATTGTTAGTATTGATCCGTCTTCTATTTTAGCTACTACATGTATAGACACAACTCTGTGGCATCACAGACTTGGCCATATGAGTGAGAAGGGGATGAAATTTTTACATTCACAAGGAAAGTTGTCAAATTTGAAAAACATAGACCTAGAGTTTTGTGAGCATTGTGTGTATGGGAAACAAAAGCGTGTGATATTTCTTAAGGTTGGATCAACCAAGAAGGATCACAAGTTAGATGTTGTTCATACGGATGTGTGGGGACAGACTCAGGTATCTTCTCTTGGTGGTTCACGATATTATGTTATTTTTATTGATGATTCTACTATGAAGGTTTGGGTTTATTGTATAAAGAAGAAATCTGATGTATTTAATACTTTCAAGAAGTGGAAAGCTTTGGTTTAGAATGAAATAGGTTTGAAGTTGAAGTGTCTCAGATCAAATAATGGTGGAGAGTATTGCAACAATGAATATAATAATTATTGTTCACAGAATGGAATCCGTAGGATGAAGATAATTCCTAGAACACCACAACATAATGGTGTGTTAGAAAGAATGAATAGGACTATCATGGAGCATGAGATTGCATGCTGGATTACCCTTACAGGTTAGGGCGGATGTTGTAGATACTGTTGTTTACTTTATAAACAGAGGACCTTCATGTGCTTTGGAAGGTGAAGTACCGGAGGAGGTAAACTATTCTTTTCTAAAAGTTTTTGGTTGTGAAGCATTTGTTCACATTGATAAAGAGAATAGGACCAAGCTAGAAGCTAAGTCAAAAAATGTACTTTCATTGGATATGGCATTGATGATTTTGGATTCCGGTTGTGGAGTTTGGATGAGAAGAAAATCATTAGGAGTAGGGATATTATTTTCAATGAAAGGGTTATGTACAGAGACCAACTACAGGATAAGAAGCTGGAAAAATCTGAGTATGTATCACTTGATGAGATAAAATATAGAGAAGTGCTCAAAGGACTGGAAAATCGACAAGTTGGCATTAATCCTGGCACAGTCGGTGTTGATTCTGTAGATTGAAATCAATAAGAACAACAAGAGCCCCAAAATCCAGAAAATCTTGTAAGACGTTCTACTAAGGTAAGTAAACCTCCTGCACAATTATCTTCATATGAGCTTTACTCTTTTTTATTGACAAATGGTGGAGAACCATAAATTTTTGAAGAAGCAATGCAGGTAGAAACACATAAAAAGTGGGAGCAGGGTAAGGATGAGGAGATAGACTCCTTGGATCACAACCAAACATGGGATTTGGTTCAGTTGCTTGTAGGAAAGAGAGCATTGTAGAACAAGTGGGTTTACAGGTTGAAGGAAGAAGAAGGTGAAAAAAACAGGTTCAAGGCAAGACTTGTTGTGAAGGGATTTGCACATTAAAAAAGTATAGACTTTGATGAAATTTTCTCTCTTGTTGTTAAAATGACTTCCATTAGAAATGTTTTAAGTTTGGTAGCTGTGGAAGATTTACATCATGAAAAATTAGATGTAAAGACTACTTTTCTTCATGGTGATTTGGAGGAAGAAATGTATATGGAGCAGCCACAGGGATATGAAGTCAGGGGGAAGGAGAATTTGGTGCGCAGATTGAAGAAGAGCTTGTATGGACTCAAGCAAGCTCCAAGGTAGTGGTATTTGAGATTTGGCAGGTTCATGATAGAACAAGGTTACTCTAGATGTCATTCTTATCACTGTGTTTATTTTAAGAGACTAGATAATGGCACCTATATTATCTTGTTGTTGTATGTGGATGACATACTTATGGCAGGGCCAAACTTGCAGGATATAAATGAGATAAAAATATAGTTAGCCAATACATTTGCCATGAAGGATTTAGGTGCAACAAAGAAAATTCTTGGCATGAGAATCAATAGAGACAGAAAGAGTAAAATACTGACTTTGTCTTAAGAAGAGTATGTGAACAAGGTGTTGGACAAGTTTAGGATGCAAGATGCAAAACCACTAAGTACACCATTGGTAGGGCACTTGAAGTTGAGTAAAGAACAATGTCCTAAAACATATGAAGATATTGAATATATGTCTAGAGTTCCATATGCTTTAACAGTTGGAAGTTTGATGTATGCTATGGTATGCACAAGCCCAGACATTGCCCATGCAGTGGGAGTTTTCAGCAGATACATGAGTAATCCATGAAAGGAGCACTGTAATGCAGTCTAGTGGATTCTCATATACTTAAGAGGGACTAGTAGCAGGGAGTTGTGTTATGGAGGGCAAGAGGTTTCTTTACACGGATATGTTGATGCAGACATGGCTAAAGATTTGGATGGTAGGAGGAGCACCATAGGTTATGTATTCACTATTGGTGGCACGACAGTTAGTTGGATTTCTAAACTACAGAAGATTGTTGCCTTGTTTACTACAAAGGTAGAGTATGTTGCTACTACAGAAGCAAGCAAGGAAATGAAATGGATGCAACGGTTCATGGAAAAGTTGGGAAAGAAGCAGGAGGATTACAGGTTATTCATTGATAGCCAGAGTGCAATTCATCTTGCCAAGAACTCAACATTCCATTTGAGAACCAAACATATACAACTCAATTATCACTTCATTAGATCAGTTTGGAGGATGGACAATCGATGTTGGAGAAGATCCATACAAGTCAGAATCCTGCTGATATGTTGACAAAGGCGGCAACAAAAGAGAAGTTGGAAGATTGTTCAGCTTCGATAGGTCTTCAAGATTTATCTTGAAGAAGAGAAACAAGTTAGAGAAGAGTCTGAGGATGAGATGTAATAGTGGGTTGCAGCAGTTAGTCTCCAAGTGGGAGATTGTTGAAGATGTGGAATCTAACTAATAGATGAAGTCGCAGTTTGCTTTTTCCTTGATTTGGGGAGGAAAGCATGGCCATGAATAAAAATTACATTGTCTTATTAATATACGGGAGTTGTTATTTTTATGTTTATCTTATTTATATGTATGTCTTATTTATAAGCATGCTATATTTAGGTTGCTTGTGGTTGAAGAAAATTTTTACAAAGAGGTGCACAAGTTATATATATGTGCATGGATTTACTCTTTGTAATATGAAAAAGAGAGAATTATATTGTAGTCCACTACACTGAATAAATGAGAAGGTTGACCTGTTTCTGGTGGATGTAGCCCACATTGGGTGAACCACGTTAAATCTTGGGTTTATCTTGTGATTGCATGCTTATATTATTTATGTTTTAATTATGTTTTATTGCTCATCTATGTTTAGATCCTAACAGCAGATCGAAAAAGACTCTAAGGATAGTTTGCATCATGTCCAAGTGATTAGCAAGCCAATCTTCCATATTTTCCTTTGACAAACCAATCCTTTGAATCTCTTTTTCAATCATTTGCTTCCCCACATGAGAAACGGGGTCATATAAACTTTTACTTACATGAAGCAAAAATGAGGAGAAGAAAGCCATCTAACAAGTATGCTACACAATGTTACAATCTATGATAACAAGGTTGGTTGTGTTATTAGCAAACAGTCTCATAGTTTTCACATTTTTTAACTATCGAAAATACTTTAGAAATCTACTTTATTCAGTCAAACTTGAAATGGAAATTTTTCCAATCATAGAGACCTAGGGGAGGCTTCTACCATAAGCACTTCTTTCTTTCTATTCAAGTTTTTCAGTAAAAGATTTATGGAAAGCCCCTTTCATTAGCTTTACTTTGACTTTTTTTAGCTTCATTATTTCTTTCTGGCTAACCGTCATTTTGTTTTATCATCACTATTGGTAGATTCTTTTGAAAATGAAACCCTCATTGGTTTTACTCATAAAAAAGTTCGAAGTGGACTTGTTACTTTTGTTGTTTATTTAATTGTAGAAAGTTTACTAATGAAAAGATTCTCATACTGAGACTAGTACCTTATAGCATGGTCCCATGAACCTGCTCCATCTCCTATTATTGTTGCATATGGTCCCATGATGATTCTTTCAACCAGCTACAAGAAAAAATAGAATCTTGACCTGGAAATCAGGAGCTCCAGATGTTTAGCCTGTTAAACTTCAAAGGTGGCTGGAGAGGGGGGGGCTGACAATTTCCCCCTACTATTTAGGTCGTTTTGTTTCCATGTGGCACAAAAAATGCATCCAGACCACTAATTTTTGGTCATTTTGGAGGGAAAATTGCAAAGGGTTCTTAAAATATCTCAGCAGAAATTGTAGAGGAAAATGGTAAAAATATGGGACCTTAAATTGGCTAAAATGTTCCTGAATTTTCTTAGTAGCACCTGCTAAGATATTTATGGAGCCCCCACTCCATGGGACCATGCCCTTATAGAATTTCTTTATTGACAAGCGGCAGGTAAATACTCATAAAGTAGTAGTTTGTGGTCTTAGAAGCAAAAGTTGCATTTTAATTCGGATCTTTTTTGTCTAAAGAAGTGTTATAAAAAATTTTTGCTTATTTTAATGTCCATTTGCAATAAAGAGTGACTCTACCATGTCATCTCTTTGTTTAGTTGGCACTATATTTTTTATTTTAATTAATTTTAGATACGTGTATGCAAAAATCCAAAAACTAGTTGGTGGTTTTATTTTTTCAAGTATGTTATCCATTTTTTAAAAATAAGTAGATTTGATTTTGTTTATTTTTTCTTTAGAGTAATTAGTGACTTAAATTGGTGTTTAGTATTTTGAAATCATTAGTTACTTTTTAGTTAAAGGTTCCCTTTTCATTTGATTGGTATAGTTAAATCAATTTTAACACATTCATTAGTTGGAGTCCACATTGTCTAGACTTATCTTTTGCATCCCCACTAGTTACCCTCATTCTTGGTTAAGTACAACTTCAAATGAGATATTTGATCCCTAGAGTGATCACTCTTACCACTATTGATCTAGTCCAAGGAGATATTGACCAAGAGTTAAGGGTGATGATCTTTCAATCTACCACTCTTCTATATCTCATTATAAACCAACTCACTGTGCTAAACAAACATTTTGAAACTACTAAAACTCATTGACATAGATTGAAGAAACTAGTTTCTTTTGATAATCCTTTATCTTTCAATTGCCTCAGCCTGACCTAGAGAAGTCGGGTACAAAGTTAAAACATGTTTTTCTTGTGTACAATTTCCTCACCCTACTAATAAAAGGTCTAGAAGTACAATACAACAATAATTTTTTCATGCTACTAGAAAGAAAAGCTAAGTATATAAGACTAGGGGATAGACAACTAGATATATTTTAATGTCCACATAGCCAAAAAATTCCTATGGGACAACATAATTTGTAATTTGCTTTCTAAATTTTTGATCTCCTCTTGTTCAAATTAATAATGAATTCTCCCATTTTCTCCACCCTCTCCTTGGTGAACATATTCTGTAACAAAACCATTATCAAATCAATTGCATATTCGGTTGGAATGTCATTGTAAGCATTACACTCTAAAGTAAAGTATTATTTTATTCTATTGCAGTGCAAAAGACAAATTCTCTTCCCAAGCCTCTGTTGGCCTTTTCCACATACTCGTTTCACAACGAAGATGATGTGAGTTTTTCCTTAATTGAAATATGAATTTTTTTCCCTCCAAAGGATATTAACCTCAACACTAGCCTTTTGTTGATGATAACAAGAAAATTTAAATTCCTCAAGGTAATATTTTTTCTTTCTCCCTAATGTTTTATCCCCCATAGAATTTTGAAAATCATGCATAAAAATGACTTTACTTCCTTGTTATTATTCGGACATGCATTCAAGTCAATGTACCAATTCCTCATCCAAGACTTCTTTCTCTTGCAAAAGATCTTGTTAAAGACCTCCTTGGACCATCTACTTGCCTCCATCGACTCAAATTTTATAGATATCTCACAAAACCCACCATGATAATGGATTCAATTGGAACTGCACCTATTTAGTTAAAATAATCCTATATGGGGCTGCTACTTTTAGTTTGAACTTGCCTGTGATCACATGTTTCTAAGTTCTCTCTATTAGCTTCCAATTTGAGTCTACAATGTTGTTAGCTCATAATTCACACCCATAAAGTTCCACGAAAATTACTAATAGCCCAAAATGAGTATGAGTAGTTTTCCAATCCTATAACTTTGCTTCTCCACATCTATTTTAAAGAGCATACAATGCTCTCCAACTCCCCAAAGTTATCTTCTCTCTGCAAGTATCCCAACTAAGCTTGTTGAAGTCAATCCCAAGGTTTTTATGCTTAGTTACTTCTTTTAGCTTACTTCCTTGAAAATAGAATTCAAGTTGATTTATGTTCTTTCTATTGGAGAAGATCATGGTCATGCTCTTACTGGTGTTGACTTGCATACCCACTTCTTTATAAAAGTGCTCAATGACATATAATTGATCTTGCAACCCTTGAGCGTACCTAACAATCAGAATTAGGCCATTTACATAAATAAATAAAAAACATTATAACATACTCTCCGAACGGGCTCCATCCCCACCCTACAAATTCAGCGACTCTTCAAGTTTGTTAATATATAAGCTAAAAGAGTAGGGGGTAGCAAGTATCCTTGTTTAACTCCAATACCACATCTAAAACTTTCTAAAATGTCTTCTTGAGTTCTGATTTTGACTCGCATGTCTTCATAAAGCCTATGCATAAATTCTCTAAATTGCTTTAGAGTACTAAGCTCCTTCATTCTACACCATAGCTTACCCCTAAGGACTGTGTCAAAAGCCTTCTTGAAATCAACAAAACAACACTAGAATTCCTTTTTTTCACTCCTCACTTTTTCGATGATATGCCTCAAAGTAATTCCATGATCTATTGTTGGGTGCTTGGGTTTGAAACTTTTACTCATTTATTATTTTTTCCATCCACTTGTTGATCTTGTGCTCAACCATGCTACCAAACAACTTTGTAAACAAGGAATTGATCATGAAAGTCTTGTATTTGGAAGGATTGTTGACAATTTACCAACGTTCCCATCCATCGATATTTCTGGCCCTGGATCATCACCAAGAAGTTTTTGTTGGAGTTGGGCTATTTGATTGATCCACTTACTTCCATTATGTTGGTTTTATTTACAACATAACCGTGGTTATGATCTACAATGATAAATATATGTCTCATGATAAAACATATGCGAGGTTTTTGGCTTATCTTAGTTTTTTCAATACTTCCATGGTGGGACTAGTTATTAGTCTTAATTTACTTTCTCTGTCTCTGTGTCTGTGTGTGTGCGCGCACGCGCAGAATATGTTCCTATTTATTGTTTTATATTATATTGTCGTAGCAGTTGTTGGTCACACTCTTTACTTCATGCATATTGATGTTTCATTTTTTCCTGAATACAATGTTTGGAGCTTTTCTTTTCGAAATAAGCTTGTGAGGAACATAGGTAATTATAAAAAGGATTTGTGTACTTGGTTATGGCCCTGTGAAGGTTGCGATAAGCTCGTTGATTTCATATTTAAGTTCTAAATTTTTATGTCCATGATGGTTAGACACTTCTTTTAAATCATCCAAATCTTTTTCCATTTTTCTTTTCTTTTTATCAACAAAATATGTTTTCATAGCAATAACTTTGTATTTCATAATATGGATATCACATTGGTGATCTAAACAAATGTCTTTTAAATTGGCAATAACAATATAAGAAGAAAACGAGTAAGTGAGTGAGTGAGTGAGTGAGTGAGTGAGTGCGTGAGTGCGTGCGTGCATGCGTTGAATAGAAATGGTACATTCAAATTTGAGTTTGAAAAGTACCCACAAAAAATGCCCAATTTATGACTATATTCGTCGATATGAAATTGGTTGCAATCGTATGCAAATGGAAAATGATTTTAAAAAGGTCAAAAATAGGGGAAAGAAAGAGAAACCTATGTGAGACGTTGAAAGATGAGAAATGGAGAAAGATAAGTTAGCAAGAGAAAACAAATTTGAGGATGTCAATGACACAAAAAACAAATCAAAAGCCCACCATCACAACAAGAATGCACCAATAAAAACATGGAACAATCATCTACAAACACAAAATTACACTAATAGCATAAAAAAATTATTCACTACCAAAATTAGGCGTACACATTTTTATTTTAAAAAAACCTATCAACAAATTGAATTAATCCTCGAACATAATTTTCAAAAATGGAAAAAGACCTAGATTTTTTAATCAACTCCTATAAAATTTTGGCCTTGAATGATAATAACAAAAACATATACACTAATTTTTAAAAACTACTTAAATTCTACTCGTTTAGTAAGTTTAAAGAGCATTAAAGGGGTAATTAGCAGTTGTTTTGTTTCTCTCATAAGGTGTTAAATTTTTTGAGCCGTATATTGTTTGTTAAAGCCAAGTTTTGTTTTAGAAGAATATACAAACCAAATGTTCTATTACACATCAATAACCATGCATGATAAAATATGATAGAGGAAGTTTAAGAGAAAATGTAGAGTAATGGTGCCTGTGACAACTTGTTGGTCGTCAGATAGGACTTTACGAAGAGCAACAGTCAGGGGACAAGAAGTCTCTCCTCTTTAATGGGAGAGGTTCCCTTATTCAGAAACGAACTTATTTACAAATGTACAAGGCATGATTTGTTGGTTAAACTTGGATATCACGAAAGTGTTTTCTATGAAGATCATCAATTACAAAAGGACTGAGGAAATGAGAGTACGGGAAAGAGCAGAAAGGCAACATGCAGAATTATAGATATCAGAGTAATTCTTTATGTATGCGAAAGTCACAGTGAATTGAAACAAGATCATTTGTATTGAATAAATAAGATGGAATTTAAAGACACAAAGTTCTGTAAATAACATCTGCTTAGAACACAAAGTTTCTTAACACAGATTCATTAATCAAGGACACAAAGTTCCTTCTTGGTTATACAAGATCACCGAGCTTGCAAAGTTGAAGAGTATGCAATCGGTAAGACTAACGAACTTGAGACAAATGATCTTCACAAAGAAAATAAACGAAAGCTTAGGAATAACAGAGATCAGATAGACAAAGAATGGAAAAGTCCTTCTGTATTGATTTCTTTGTAATCTATTTACACTTTCAGAAAATATGCCAAGTTCTTCCTCCTCTTTGAATGGCGTGAAGAAGGCCATTATATAACTTACAAATCAGTTACTCTTCATAACCGTTTCTTTAACCAAGAACAGTTAAAGACCGCCTATCGCAGTACCTCAACCCGTTACAAAGAAAACGGCAAAAGAAATGGAAGAAGAGAAAAGAATGAGGAGAAGAAGACAGGTGGCCAGTCACTTGGAGGGACCCACTGACTTCAGAATCCGCTGCCTGAAATTCTTTTGACGCCTCAGCTATGTCTCAGAAGTCTCATTCTGAAGATGACAGCGTATGTCTTTGAAAATAGAGATGACCAGTGTCTTGAAAACTTCATCCTTCTCCCAAGCCTCCCCGCTGTCCTTGGAATTTGGTCTTGCCAGCAAGATTTGATAGTATCAGAGCCGTTGAGGAGAGAGAAAGGTGATCAACTTAAATTCATATTTAGTTTGAAAAACAACATATTCGGGTAGAGCGGGAAAAACTAAGTATGGATGGCATTTGGTTCGTTTGGGACATTTGAGACGTGAATGCGCGAAACACGCGGCTCGGCCGATTCGGGCGAAGCAAGGAGAAGACACACAAATGCATTTTGGGACATCTGGGATGAAAACGCGCGAAGGACGCGGTTTGGGCGAATCAGCCGAAAATGGAACAATTTGCACAATTTGACTTGGGACATTTGGGACAAAAAGTTCCGAAGTACGCGACTCGAAGGTGGTTCGGTTTCGGCGAAAATGGAACAGCTCACGCACGGAAAGTTTGGGACACTTGGAACATGAAAGAGCGAAGTACGCGGTTCGGGGATTTCGGCCGATCGGGGAACAGTAGCGGCATTTTTGAACTTGGGACAGGCGGGACAAAAATGTTCGACAGGCCCGAAAATGGAACAACTTCGGGGATTTCAGCCGATCGGGGAATAGAACGCACTTCAGAACTTGGGACACACGGGACAAAAATGTCCGACAGGCCCGAAATACATACAAAATAACCCAAAACGCAGATTTTTCTCAATTTCATGACTTTTCTCCTACTACCAGCTTGAGAGAAAAGACACTTAAACTCAAAATTTTGAAATTTTTACTTTCATTAGAGCAGGGGGAATTTTGAGTGGACAACATGCATAGAATAAAACAACAGATGCCATGGAGACTATCACATCTCTTCTTGAATTTGATACAAACCAAATACAAAATGAGTTTCTTATCGAGCATATTTTTTGTGCCCACATATGATTTTTTGGAGTTCACCACAGTGTGTGAAATTGTTGGTCCTGAAAACCCGTAGTATCATGACATTTACACATTTATCCAAGATAAAAACTATCCCACCAACATGAATTTAGCCAATAAAGAGCCTTAACATAATGTGCTTTGTGCTACACTATCCTTTCCAATACACTTTATTGAGGAGGATATGATGGGAATATCTTAATCTATCTCAATTGGGAAGAAGAAACTCAAAAAATAGTTTCGAAAATATATTTAGGTATTTGTGGTGCACATACAAATGGCATGGTCTTAGCTAAGAAGATCTTGTGTGTGGATTAATATTGGCCCATTATGGAGTCTGACCCATGAAAAAATTTCAAGCATGTCAACGACATGGTAATGTAATTCATGCACCCTCATCAGCCCTTCATTTTATCACTTCACCCTGGAATTTTTCCAGATGGGGGATCAAATTAATCAACAAAATTAAATCCACATCTTCTGATGGCCACACCTTCATAATCATTTCCATTGAATATTAAGACCTTTATGCTAGCATAAAGGCCACGCCTCTCACCTTATCCATTGATTCAAATATTTCTATTTTCATATTTAACCACATCATTTGTCACTTGTGGGTGATCGAAAACTGATCTTGTTACAGACAATGTTTACATCCTTCAAAAACAGTTAAGTTTGCTAAGTTCTCACTAAAAAATTCCATATTTCCCTACATAGTTTTGGGAAAATCCCATATTATGCCATAGTGTAGTGGTGAGTCTCACGTGCATGTAATCAGCTGATTAAATCAATATTGGAGTAGAACGTTGATCACTTGGCTCATCACAGTAAAATTTTCATATGCGACTATATCCTTCCCTTTGAGCTTATCACACCTAACCATTCTACACTCCAACTGGAGCCAAGTCCTATCTCCCTAGTATACAGATTGGACATGGGGTATATTTGAACCTGGTCTGAATGCTGAGCTCGAGTGCCCTCCTATGTATCAATTACAACATAATCCCCTGGTATAATTAGCAGACCCTGTTTTACCTCATTTGTTGCTCTCTTGCCGGTATTAGAGCTGTTGTTTATGAGAGGGGTACTGACAGGATTTACATGCTTGGACCATTTCCCCAAAGTACAGTGACTAGAATAAAATCACGAGCACATAGTTGCATGGAAAATGGATTCGATACAAATACTAAAAAATACATGTGATCAGACAGGGATACTTTAGACATAATTGGTTAAGACCATATATTCTGACTACCAATTTAGATATAGAGAATGGATACGGCATATCCAAACAAGATGGGAACCTATCTTAAGGATCCTCAAGATTGCTGGTTCATCTAAAATGCATTTAAGGGGATTGTCAGGAATCCTCCAAGAGTTTTTCTAGTATTAGCCTTTGGAGGCTCATTGAAATTTTTAATGCTATCACCTTTTCACATTATCCCATTTTTGTGTTATCCCATCCCACATATGTGTCATAGGGTTTTCTTAGCCAGGTTTTCATTTCCATGCTTTTTCACTCATATCTAACCCTTCATCACAATTATGTCTTGACTCTTGATACTATTGGATGTGGTCATTCCAGGCCAAATATCTGAGCCATGACTCAACCCATACCTGCATACTATACTGAGCGCCATTGTTATTGAGTCACCTGCCACAATTAGGATGGGGGAAAAACTTTAGCAACTTTTCCATTGTTCATTTCTGTTCCCAAGACCAGTGTTGCTTTTGATGACAAGTAATATTAATTCTCCATGCACATGGATGTGGTATCCAGGTCATCATGCTAGATCTGAAGCTTTCATACGCACCTGTATCACGTACTCCAACATGCATCATATCTCATGTCTCAAACTATAGGGGCTGCGTATTTTGCAATACATGCACGAGCACCCTTTGTTGTTAAGTTTGCAACCATTTTTTGGGGGTCTCATAAGCACCTACATTATTAATTGTTGTTCCACAAAAGTGTTGCTCTTGATGACAAGTACTATCAATTCTTCTCTACACATCAAGGGACTGCTTTATTAAGAGGCTGACCACGCTTACAAAAAACTTAAATCTAACCAAATCACTTACAATTTTACAAATCATTGATAACTCACAACAGACTTTCCACATCATTCTTTGGGAGCATAACAACAGGGCAGACTCATAGTTTCTAGATCAATGAGCCATAAGTTTCCCTGAGCAAGTTCCTTAAAATATTTGTCCATAACTACCTAAGATCTCCGGGACGGTGGGAAGTAGGGACATCAGTTTCCATGACGGCAATTTTTTTTTGAAAATCTTGGGGCAACGGTGAAGAGACGATCTAAGGCTTGGAGGAGGCTAGATAGAAGTCCTTGATAATTTTTACATGATAATGGTTATGAGTTTTGACAGATATAACATGAATAATTTAATAAACTAAGACTTAAAATTGAAAGTTGTGAAGATTGAGACCCTTAATGATTAATCCAATTATTCATCACATGAGGCCTAAGGAAGAAAGAGGCCTATATATATTATGGATTAAATGTCTCAAGACTTCAACAAGACAATGAAATACTTAAGGTGTTAGGTTAAAAACAACATGTCTTACTGTGTAAGATGCTCAATGACCTATTATGAAAAGTACACATACAGTGATGCTATGAAGTATATTGTGGACAATCTAAACTGGTTTGTGACATAACTCAAATATTGTATATATACGGCAGATTAGGCCTATTTGACATGTACATGAACCAAAGATGGCAAGTGAGATATAAGTGCATGTAAGGGCTATAATAGGTCTTGCAGAGCATGGGAAAAGTATGCGATACTGCTAATATTTGGTAGGTGCTCAATTTGTATCGGCATCATCTGCATCTACAAAGGAGATATATTGATCTTCATCAATCTGCCTTGAATCCTCAAGATTCAATGCCACCTCAATGTTGGGGTCTCCTTGTACTAGGTGTCTTTGGTCCATGAGACACAAGACACTTGTACAACAAGTTTCTCTGCTTTCTTGAAGTCCTCTTAAGAGAGTGGATCCACCCATATGTTGACCAATTCCTCTTAGAAGTAGTGAAGGAACTAGAAACTATGAGAAAGAAGATTTGAATAACAAGTGTACGTAACAATCTTGCATGTACATACAATTGCCACCAACTAACTAGACTCTCTTATGCCAATGTGGTCCTGTCTATCTTTGTTGATTTTTTGTCGCCTTCTAGATAAGCAAACTTGAGACAATCAGTTTTGACTCGTGAACCATCCTCTACATTATAATTTGAGTTTTTTTGGGCTTTCAAGAAACCCTTCCTTGCACCTCCTCCTCATCTACTGAGAGAACTCTATCAGGCCTCTCAGTATACCGCTTTGCATTTAGTACATATGCAACCATGTGTAAAGAAGTGCTCAACTTCTCTCATCTTCGCTCAATGATGGGCTAAATATGGTGATTGTAGAACTCCAAGGTGGGGTCCCTTTCCCGAATAACAAACAACCTTCATCTAGCCAAACATACTATCGATGTACATTCATATGTCTCACCAAGGCTAGGGCTTTCATAATTCCCATATTTTATCACACTAAAAACCGAAGATACCGATGATGTGATATATCTCACATATGTCTAAAATGTTTCTTTCACCACAATTGTTTCACCTTCTTCCCCTGCTTTGTCTTAGACCCATCCTGCCTAGACCACTCTGATGTCGTGACCATACATTGTAATGACTCTTACAACTTCATTCATCCTATCCAGCAAAATAAAGTATGATGCAAAATGTGTGTCCACTGGCCCCGAGGAATTCCTTCCTCGAAAAGCTATGGAAGAGTGCCAATGACGTATGGTGGTTGACCCAGATGAACATCTGCACATCTCTAGCATCAACCACTACATTTTTGACCCATTTCAAGTTTTCCTAATGTCTTTTCAGTGCATTAGTTTCATGGCATGCACACAACATAGGGGCATTATTAAATGTCAGTAATGAGAACCTTCAACAAGCTCAATTTTCCTTCCTTGTACACATACAGTTGCATTTGTGACAGCACAAATGTTGGCGGGGCTAACCTCCTCAATGACATCTCACAAAATGGTGGATTGGAACTCTGCTTCCTTCTTATTTCCTAAACAATCAAATGCCCTAAAAAAGTACGAGCCCTCTCTACATGAAACAATGATATTTATGAATGGGTCGTGCTTGATATTTGTCCACCCATCCATGATGATGCTACAATCGTAAGAGACCCATGTGCACCTCATTTCCTCCATCAACAAGTTAACCCCGGAATAGTTCTTATCCAAGATTGTGGTTCTCAACTTTGTGTCTCTTGGGGGCACATAACTTCACACCTACTTTGATCATACCTTAGCCATAACCTCTTTGTAATAAGGAGAGCGAAGCAACATGAAATGGAATGCCATAGAAAAAAGAATTTCAAATCCAATGGCATCATCAGCCTCTTGATTTTTTAGATTTTGGTATCATACATGTCTACAACTGGATTGGAAGCCACGAGTCTTCCATCTTCCCCCCTACTACTACCAAAAGCATCCACTTCAGACACCTCATAGGAAGATGCAACACTTGTAGTATCATGAGAAACCAATATTAGTTTTCAGAGAGTGAGAACTAGAAGAGGTGCCACTAACATGATAAACACGAACTTCTAGAACTTTTTCTTATCATATCTCCATTATACAGCCTCACCATTTCTGATCTCTCTTCAAGTGATAACTGTCCACACATGCCTACATCTTTTCCCATGGATGTGCAATAAATGTGTGTATTCAACCTAGTAATGTTGCCTGACCAAGATAATGAGCATATGTTGGCATTTCCATGTTCATAGTGCTCCCTTGAAATGTTTGATCTAGTTACCTTGTCAGATAATTAAGACCAAATTGTTTCAAAGGTTTTTTCTTATCAAAAGGTCCCCTAGCCCTAGCATACTTCACTTCAACATTGTGGAGGGACAACTGAACTTGTCAACACTCCCATGTGAACTACTAGTATTATGTGTTTTTGTTCTTCTTTCTCCTTGCACACCCATTTCATCACCCATTTCAACCTCACATTCAACTTCATAATCACTATCTTAACTCATTTTGTTGCTGCAATAATTAAAAAATGGAAGGTGCATTTGTCAACCCATACATGGTCATAATTTTTTGAACATCATAGTGTCCATACTGGGTTTTAAATGTCCTTTTATGAATAACAATATCTCCTCAATTCTAAGTTAATGATTTAGCCATCCTAAAGAAAAACCAACAATGCACAAATAACAAATGCCCTTGTTTAACCCATTTTCTCATTTGAAAAAAAAAAACAATGAATATATTTAGAAAATTTTAAAAAACAAGCAATGCAATGCCCCCTTATCTCACTCCCTACCTTGCTAATCCAAATAGAAAAAAACAAATAAATAAATAAATAAATACGTTTAAAAATTAAAATTAAAAAAAATAACAATGAATACATTTAGAAATTTAAAAAAAAACAAGCAATGCAATGCCCTCCCTTTATATCATTCCCTCCCTTACTAATCCAAATAAGAAAAAAAGAAAAAAACAATGAAAACATTTAGAAATTTAAAAAAAAAACCTTCCTTTATCTCATTCCCTCTCTTGCTAATCCAAATAGAAAAAAACATTAAAAAAATGAATACACTTGTAAATTACAAAAAATACAGGCAATGTCTTCCCTTGTTTATCTCACTTTGAACTTTACATTTGGAAATTACACAAAAAATAAAAGTAAAGAGTGATTGTATGTACATACCTCTTGTTTTTGCACTTGCTCTTGCTCTTGCTCTTGCTCCTTGCTGCTCTTGGCTTTGTGTGATTACAATGAATGTGAGATGTGTTTTTTATAAAAAAATTTAGGCTTTTAGGGTTAGGGTATGTAATAACATATTAGAATTGGTTAAAAGAAATTAAAAGAATAAAAGAAAGCATTAAATTTTAGTTTTTTAACATTTTTTTAATGATTTAATGTTACAAGATGTAGGGGACGTCGTGACGTCTCTTGTATGTCCCAAGAATGTCACGACATCCCTTATGTTGTCCCCTTAAAGCCGTTGCACCCGAAATGTCCCGGGTGTCTCCTAACCTTAGGGGACATCCCCAGGACGTCCACTTTTTTTTTTGAAAATTTGGAGCGTTGGGGAAACGTCTTATCCCCGTCCCCATAGTCACAAAGTTTGAGTTCAAATTCAAGTTTGACAAGAATAAAATTCGGTTCAAATTTGCCCAATAGATGAAGTTCGAAAAAAAAATGCTATTAAATTCAATTAATAGAAAAACATTAAAACATTAAAATTAAATAATGAATAAAAATAAAAAATAAAAACATTAAAAAGACATTTAAAACATTATTAAATATATAATTAAATAACAACTATTGCATATTATATCTAAAAAATAAATATAATAAACAAATTAAATCATATAAATTTTAAACCAATTATATATATATATATATATATATATATATATATATATATATGAGATTAAACCGTTTGAAAGAAAATAAGTAAAAATAATAATAAATATTATAAACAAAAAAATAAAACAAAACTTAAAAGTGCGTTGAAACCAAAAAAATAACATAATGAAAAGTAAAAAATAAAATAAACAATGTAAACTAAAAATTAAAACAAAACATAATATATTGCGTTGAAAGTTAAAAGGCAAAACTAATATTAAACGTGTTGAAGTTAAAACAAGACTTGGCCGACTGTGTAGTGTAAAGAATAATGGATGAGGCTCCCACGTGCTGCTATGCTCTCCTTTTATGCTGTCCACGATTTTTCCTTGGTGTCTCTCCACTGATATTCCTGTGACTCTGCCCACACAACTACAACCTACACCAATGCCCACACTGTTGGCGCCAATATCACAGTCTATTGTTTGTTGTTCGACCTTCAACACAAACAACATAGCGACGACCTAAATCTCTGTAAAATCACTCAAAATCCAATGTATTTCGCCCAACAAAAGCAAAAAATATATGATGTGTTTAGTAGAGTGCGAACTCAAAGAATTTCATTGAACTTTTTAGGGCACTTAACAAGTTCAACAAATTTCAAATTTTTGGCCAAAAATTCGGCGAACCATGTGACTTAGCTCGTCCTCGAAGTCCCGGGGACATCCGAACTTCCGGGACAGCTGAAAACGGGGGGTGCTTGTCCCAGCATAACACTAATAATTTTATAATAATATTATTCCAATGGCCAACCATGCCACATTTGGGATCTATGTATACATAAGTAATCTAATTCAATTTTTGAGAACAAGAATAACACAGGAAGTATAGGTGTATGCAACAATCAAAAATCATTTGAAAAAAAACCTGATTCTTGTACATCAATATAAACACCATAAATTGATGAAGGAATATTATATACCTGTGGAAACATTAACAAATTGGTAATGTGTTGAGTGATGCCTCCGCCTATATTGTTTGATAAATCCAACTCACAGAGTCACCAGTGAGATAATTATGTGACACATTTAGATCCAACATACCTGAGGTTCAAAACAATTTGAATTATATTCTGCTATTGATTCTTTTCCTCACGAATTCCACACCTAGAACCGGCAAGAAATGAGCTAACTCAACATCAGAGATGATGCAGATGCAGCAACCAGGGTACTCAACTCAACCGAGGGGAGATCCAATCAGCAATTGAAAAACAACTAAACAGTAGAAACAAAAGCCAACGCAGCAATAACAAATGAAGCAGGAGGGAGCTACAGATGAAGACGTCACCTTAGACTGGCACCCAAGCAAGTAGAAACACCGCTCAGTAAAAGACGGGTAAAACATGACAATAAACCGGGGAAAAACCGGGCTATGAAACGCCTATGACGTAAATATTGAGAAAGGTAGAAAGAAGTGGTCAATAACATTTACTGTTTTCCCGTTAAAGAGAGAAATGATCCATGGTTATTAGTTGGCACGTTTTTCTTAGTATTTAGGTTTAAAAGATTGATAAAAATCTCCAGGTATTCAAGACCACACTTTATGTCTTAAACTCCATTACTAAGTCTTTCGTTTCGAGGTTCAACGGAAACTCAGAAGTACTATTTAAACAGGCTTAGAAAGAAGATTGCTTTCCAACGAAAAAGCATGGAACAAAATAAAATAATAAACTCAAAAACATCAGATTCACTATTTTTATTTTCTAGGAGAAGAACTAAATACTAGACTGATTATTCTTCTCTTCCCCTAATTACTTAGGAGAGGGGCCCATAGTGGACACCCTTACTTGACATCCACATGGTACTTGAATGACGCCACATGAACACTTGAAATTTATCCCAGGGTCAGCTTAACATGTATTTAACATATATTTCTTCTTTGAAATGTTTAATTGGAGAGAAAGCTATATTTTGAATTGCATTAAAACCACAGTAGAAACCAATGCTTCCACATTTGTGATAATTATTGTACATTTGGTATTTAATAATTGAGTCTTACATGCCATAATGTGATTGGCTACTTTACGCCATTAGTGTGTCAAAATTAAACAACTAATAGATAGTATTATTACAACTATAGAGTATTATGTGATCAAAACCCATATCCATTATTAAACCATGTTCAATTATTAACACACAACCCAACCCCGTGCCTTCCCCTCACTCTCCCCCTCCGCCCCCAAGGAATAAATGCCCCTACGACAAGAAAAGCATAAAAAAAATCTTACGAGTTTTAATTGTCCTAGTGTTCTAAACAAAGACTGTTTTAACAGCTACAAAATAAGAGATTTAAATTATGTGGTTAAATTATCAGGAAGAGAACCATGTGTACCCAACACTTGGCCTCCAACATCTGGAAAAACTTCATGTCCAGACAATGGTCCAACCCTACCATTTGCATCCACTTGTATCGGGTACTTCAAGAGATGACCTTTCATTTCGGTCACTTCCTCAGCTACATATTGATTCCAATATTGCTCTGCTAGAGAATTAACCCTCTTAACACACTCTATCCGTTGTGGATGAAGAAAGCAGCCTTCAATGGTTCCAAGGTGCTCTTCCCATAGTGACATTCTGTATCCATAAACCTGCACGGACATGGATGCAGCTAAACATAAATGGAGAAAAAGATGATTACGGGACATAAAAGATAAGAAAAAATTGTTTCCGTCTACTTTTATCATTTCTAGGGTATGTAATAAGCACAATGCAGAAAATAATAAAAAAGACTTTGAACTGGGGCTCAAGGGTAAACCCAGTGGACAACATTAAACTTTTGAAACCTAGATGTGTTATAAGCAGAAGCAATTAATTACCAGTAATGCAGAATTGAGATAATTGCAGAACATTAATTAAATGAATGTTGAATGAACAAGAAGGATAGTACTCAAAAACCAAGAGGAGATAATATGCACATAAACTGAATGCATCATATGGACCCCGAGAAGAGTACATAACATTACATCTTGCTATGTGTTGCCTCGGGTGAACATTGAGGCAGTATGTAGCGTGCGCTCCTGTCTGGATGTGACCTATGTGAGACACATGGATTCCCAAAATGTGTGCACAAATTGCCTCTGTGAAAGCTACAATGGCGCGTCATAAGTTCATATATTTATTTGAAAGAAATATCTATGGTCTTCCTTCTCTGCTCAGCTTTGATGTGCAACCGTCTGTCTAGCTGCATGGCTAAGAGCAGATGAAGCAATTTGCATTTAGAATCCAAAGAGACGTTGC
Source organism: Taxus chinensis (assembly GCA_019776745.2). Classification (NCBI taxonomy): domain Eukaryota; kingdom Viridiplantae; phylum Streptophyta; class Pinopsida; order Cupressales; family Taxaceae; genus Taxus; species Taxus chinensis. Next base: position 34,266,341 of record CM034150.1, read on the forward strand.
AGAAGAACTAACTTGTCTCGATAATCCAATGAGCCTTTAAACAAGTGTCTTACTAGTGAGGTGATAAGTAAATATCATTAGAATAAATATGGTCATGAAACTATTGACTGCAGATTTCTTAATGTTTAGAAGGTCTAATATTGACGAGTCATGGCCCCTCAGTCCTGCAGTGCCCAGTGTGAGTGTAAGGGATCATTTAGTTGGGGACCATGCACGCGAAAAAGGCTCGTGTTGAGCTTCCACATGAATCAGTTCTTGAAGCAATACACATAGAAAGCTCAAGGGATCACAAAGTAATCTGTGATTATTCTAATAAAACCTACTCCCCTATCAAAGACGAATCCTGCACATTCATATCCATGCAAAGAGGCCTTACAATTTACGCAACCAAATAGCTTGCACCATGCTCACTCTGATACTAAATTCTCAACAATGGAGTACCTCAAATACATAAACTCAAAACATGGTTTACAAAAGACTCGTAGCAAAGCTTAAGAGCCAATTTAGACATTTTGAATCTCACCACATCATCAGGAAACAATCATGCATGGACAAGAACTCGTTTCCCAAGTCTAAGCCCTTGAGTGTTTGATTTCACTCTTCATCCAATGGCATGACTTTATCCCTTTTAATTCCCTTTAAAGGTTTATCAGAATAAGTTCTCCAAGAAGCCCTTCAGGGGATCTGTTGCAAAGAATGTGATCTGCTACAAATGTCATGCTTTAGATATGCCTCATGTCAATTCTTTGTGAGAAATCCTACTCCCTTTCTTTATCAATAAATGCTTGAATTGTTGGAAATATTGTCATTGATGTCAAAGGAGAACGCACAGCAATTACAGTGATCAGATTTAATATAATAACAGTGAATATAATGAATAGTACTCATATTGTATACCAGCAATAAATTGATATTATATTATGTTATGTCTACAAGTGGCGTTCATGTTGTGGGCAGCAATTTCATGAAGGAGCAGCATTTAATTAATGAGCCTGGGCAGCGATTTAATGAAGGGGCGGAGCATTCAATTAATGGGCCAGCCGACCTTCCTTGTAAGAAAGGACGCATCCCTTGGAAACATTGCCTCTCTTGATGAAGAGATGTGAAGGTATAAAAGATAGATCAGAGGATCAAAAACATAAGAATTTGAAATGAATTGATATATCATAAAAGCCTAAGCAAAAGTGCGAGAAAAAGAGCAAAAATGTATTGACGAATATTGTTAAGAGAAGAAGAAGAGAAGCGAAATCGCCATCATCCGGTTGAAGAAGCAGTTACAGAAGGTGGAAAGTTTATTTTGTTGAGGTCGGTACCTCACAATTTGGGGATTGGTGTCTCCAGTGGGTTGATGCTCACAAATTGGCTGAGTTAGTGCTTGGCTTGGGGGATTGGTGTCTCCAGTAGGTTGGTGCCTACGAACATTTGTAAAACATTGAATTTAGGGCTGAATTTGGACGGTAGATCCAAGCAATCTTATTTTGTGGTTTTTCCCGAGAGAGGGTTTTCCACGTAAATCTGGTGTTGCACTTTGTTATGTTATTTGAATGATTAAATTGTAGATATAAGTTTTAATAAGTAAAAGTTTATCTTATACTGATTCACCCCCCCTCTCAGTATAAGTGTGTGCTTAACATTTGGTATCAGATCCGGTTCCTTCGCATATAATCTAACCACTAGAAGGTAGACCTCAGAAGCACACATGGCTAGTCATCATGTTCAAGAAGGTTTCTCCACAAACAGGGGTCCTTTGTTCGATGGAACAAACTATGCATTTTGGAGCATAAGGATGCAAACATATCTAATGGCCCTAGGTTTTGATATTTGGAAGGCAGTAGTAACTGGATATATAATGCAAAAGCCAGAAAGAAGGCTAGTAAACATAATGCAAAAGCCATGAATGCAATTTTGTGTGGTTTATCAAAATCAGAATTTCAAGTAATGCATCGCAATTTAGAAAAGGACATCTGGGATAAACTTCAAAAAATCTATGAGGGTGACAACAAAGTAAGAAAGGAAAAGCTCCTAACTCATAGGAGACAGTTCGAAAGCTTGAAAATGAAAGATGAAGAAAATGTTGCGGCATATCTTTTTCGTGTGGATGAGATTGTTAACACCATCAGAGGGCTTGGATAAAAAGTTGAAGAATCTGTAATAATTCAAAAGGTACTAAGGTCTCTACCATTAAGATTTGATGCAAAAGTTTATGCTATTGAAGAGGTGAAAGACCTAGACCAGTAGAGCACGAATTATATGGAATTCTCATGGTGTATGAAATGAGGACAGAACCAGAGAAGCCACCAAAGTGCGAAGCAATCTTTAAAGCTTCGAGAAAAGTTAAAAAGGAAGAATTTGAGTTAAGCTATTGCACCAACAATGAGTCAGATGCAGAGGAAGTTCTGTTTGTTAGAAATCTCAAAAAGGGATTTGGAAAATACAAAGGTAAGCTAGCTTTCAAATGCTTCAATTGTGGAAAGATAGGACATTTTGCTGCTAAGTGCCTCCATCCAAAGGAAGATGATAGTGATGATGAAGAAGAACACAATAAAAAGGAGAACATATTGAAACTACCCTAAACTCTACAAAGCAAATTGCATAACTAAAGAAGGCTAACACCATTGCCACCTCTATTCAAGGTTCTAAGTCGAGGAATGTAACATTAAGATAGAAGCTTAAAGGAATGCTTAACTAACATGAATATAATTCAAAATCTAACTAAACATGCCTACTAATATGTTCAATTACCTAACATGGGCCTAAATAGACCTAAGAGAGCAATCAAATTGGTATGGTCTCCAAACAAGGTGAAATAGCCTGTCCAAATGACTACATTGTCATTTTGGATATCCATCTACTAAGCCCATTGAAGACTTTAGGCAAGGATTGAGCTTGGCTATAAATCATATTTATTATATGAGATGCAAATCAAAGCATGGTGTAAAGTATTAAGGTATGAGGTGAACTCTTTTTATAGTTTTCGTTTTAGGAAAAACTTGTATTTTGGTGCATGTGGAACTAAAAAGCCCAAATTAGATTAGAATTGCTAATCACAATTAATGAATTAACAAGTGATTAAGATGTGTGGAGTCTTAATCAACCGCTTAGGGTCAACTAGGAGGCTAGGATAAGCTTTTGAAGCTTGTTGAGACATTGTGTAGGAAAGTGGGGTGAGTTTGAGTGGTTGGAAGAGAGGTTTGAGCTAATAATAGGGTATATTGACCAAAATAATGGCAAAATAGGCTTAATTAGCTAATAAACGCTAATTGTCTGTTTTGAAGAGGATTTTGACTTACGATTCGTCGTAAAGTGACATCCTGAATGCGAAAGAGGTTAGGCAATCAACAAAGCGTTGTTAATTGGCCAAAGTGGTAAGAAACATTAGTTAATTCGTGGAAATCACTAATTATAAAGAAATTGGTAAGAATGATGGTTGATTTGTGTGCGTTTGGCAATAAGATTGCGAAAGAGAAATTTAGGTGTCTACATTTGCCCCTGTTTGAGGTGAAGTAAGTGACTTCTCTTCAAATATAGTAGACAAGCATAAACAGGTAAATTTTTGAAGAAAAATTAGTAGAATGAAGGATGCCCCCTCGAGTGTCGATGGGTGATAGAAGAAGTCGATCGACGATCAAAAATATGATTGAAATGGATAAAAGAAAATAGGATAGAACGGACACGAAACTTTCGGTTGTTTAGAAGGAATAGGGATAGGGATAAACATGGTTGTTTATTGCCCCAAGTGATTTGGAAGAAAAATTAGTAGTGATAATAAATGATAATGGAGAAGAAATGATTAATGGAGAATAGAGGGCAAGCCCAATCTTTGCATCCATACTTTCAATAAGCAACCTTATTATATCATTTTGCCCCTAGGTCTACATCATCGGCCTTTATTGAAATAAACAAGTGTAAGATAACATGAAAAGATAAATTACTAACATTTGTTCATGAATACAAACTGACCTCAATCATATACTAAGCAGAATTTAGGTCTCTACACATACATCATAAACACAAGAAGAACTACAAGTCAAATAGATATGAAAAGAAGAAAATATTTGACAAGAATAAGAAAAGCCTTCATTCCAAAAAGGACAGCAGCTCAAGTGAGGAGAATGATGAAGGGATTACAGATAGTGTCAGAGAAGAAACTCAATTTATGGCTATAGAAACATGGAGTGATGACGACCAGGTGGGAAAAAGAAAACTCTGGGGTGATTTAGAGGATGAAGAAAATGCCGAAGAAGAAGGAGAGGTAAATCTTGAAGAAGAACTCATTTGTGCCTTGAGAAAAATCAAGAAACTTAAAAAAAAGGAATTGAGACAATTCTTACAGCTTTAAAAATATGAAGAAGAATTTTGTAACCTAAAAACAAAAATAACTCAAAACCTTGAAGAGTCAGAAAAAGTCATCAATGGTCTACAAACTCAAATCGAAGAAGCAAAAAGAGGATACAGGAACATGTGAGAATCCAAGCTGAAGACGAAAGAAGACAATTGTGCTAAGCTGAGAATCAAAGGTTGCGGTTCTAAAGGAGGAATTGGAGAAGACAAATACTAAATTGAAAAGCAACATAATGTTTGAAAACAACACCGAAGTGCTAGAAGAGATTCTAAATCACCAAAGGTCACCATGCATTAAGACAGGTCTTGGGAATGAGGAAAATCAAGAGGTTACTAAGAAGAATTTGAATTCAAAAGTTGTTGAGCCTCCGAAGAAAGAAGATAAGGCTCCTCAAAAGAACAATGTTCCGCAAGAAAAAAACAAAGGCAAGAACAAGTGGCATAGTGTTCCCACAAGAAACCATAAAAGATCATTCTTTCCAATAGCAGTCTATTAAGTACTAGAGATCATGTATTATGGATATTGTTTTGATTGCAATCATTTTAGTCACAAAACAATAGATTGTAAAAGACATGCGAGGAATGAGTATGGATGGAAAGGAAATAGAGATTCGTATGGTTTCTCAGGTAGAAGCTATAATTCATTTTTCTCATATCAAATGATATTATATGCTATAATTACAAAAAGTATGGACATATAGCAAGACAATGTAGAAGTAATCTTGTAGATCAGAACAAGAATGTGTATGCCCGTGCTAAATAAAAAGGTGAATTCATAAAAGTTTAAAAGATGCAAAAGTAGGAAAATCTGAATAAATAGTAAACCATGCCTGTGTAAGAAGCATATGGTGCATTCGCAGGTAAAGCCATGGTGCAGCAAGAAAAACTCGATGTTCACAATGGAAAGAGTCTATGAAGAAAAGCTAGAGATGAGGATGAAAAGAAAAAGAATGGAAGGTATAAATTTGAGTACATATCAAAGATTGAATTGGAAGTAGAAGGGGAGTGCAACATAAGTTGCACATGGAAAACATGTGATGTCAACATACACGAGCAAATCGAGACATACATCACCAAAGTCATTTGGTCTTGCTTGATACAAGGAAATTTGTTTAGTCAAAAGAGGAGAAGGTATATGTTTTTGCAGTTCATGATGCATTTTCATTTGTAGAAGAAAGTGAGATTAAAAAGAGACCTCAGTGGAAGAAGAAAATTACAAACAACAGTTGATGAACAACTAAAGAAAGGTTGAATGGAGTACATTTTCCAAAAGACCAGTTACCAAGAGAAGCATCAATTAAGGGGGAGCTAATCATTGCATTATTCAGCTCCATGGATATTTTGGTAATATACATTGTGATTGTGTTGTATATTCCTTTGCCATTGATGTCAAAGGGGCAGAGTTAGAGAAAGGAGGAGCAATACATCAAGAAAAAGAAGTCCAGAAAGAGGGAGTATTCTATATGGAGATGACTATTTCTTTGTAGGGTTGCCATCAATGACAAAGGGGGAGATTGTTAGAAATATTGTTATTGATGTCAAAGGAGAATGCACAACAATTACAGTGATCAGATTCAATATACAATGATCATATTTAATATACAGTGATCAGATTTAAATCAATGTCAGTGATGTCAAAGGAGAATCCACAACAATTACAATGATCGGATTTAATATCGAGTGTTCAAATTTAATAAACAATGATCAGATTTAATCTAATAACAGTGAATGTAATGAAATGTAATCACATTCTATACCAGCAATTAATTGATATTATATTATGTTGTATACAAGTGGCGCTCATATTATGGGAAGCAATTTAATGAAGGGGCAGAGCATTCAATTAATGGGCCAGCCGACCTTCCTTGTAAGAAAGGGCGCATCCCTTGGAAACATTGCCTCTCTTGATGAAGAGATTTGAAGGTATAAAAGATAGATTAGAGGATGGAAAAACATAAGACTTTGAAATGAATTGATATATCATAAAAGTCTAAGAGAAGTGCGAGAAAAAGAGCAAAAATGTATTGATAGATATTGTTAAGAGAAGAAGAGAAGCATAATTTTTATCATCCGGTTGAAGAAGCACCTACAGAAGGTGGAAAGTTTATTTTCTTGATCTCGGTGCCTCATAATTTGGGAATTGTTGTCTCCAGTGGGTTGGTGCTCAGGAATTGGTTGAGTTAGAGCTTGGCTTGGGGGATTTGTGTCTCCAATAGGTTGGTGCCTACGAACATTTGTAAAACATTGAATTTTCGGCCGGATTTGGATGGTAGATCCATGCAATCATATTTTGTGGTTTTTTTCGAGAGAGGGTTTTCCACGTAAATCTGGTGTTGCACTGTGTTATGTTATTTGAATGCTTTAATTGGGAGAAGACTCTTTTCCAAGGACTCATTATACATCTCCCAAGCAAAGCCTAAGAGGTGGTTTTTTATGACAGCCCAAGGTACACACATATTTTAGATCATTTGCTTCCTTTTTCATCATCATGTTGGGCTGATCATCACAAACTCTTTGCCACGAGTTTGGATTTCAAGATAGGAGTTGCTTTGCACATGATGGTTGAGCGAAGAAGAGGTATGATGAGGAGTTACATAGATTGTTTGCATCCGTGGAATCCGGGTAAACCCTTGAAGGTCAAAGAAGGTGAAGGTAAAGATTTAGGTTTTGATTTTTCCTCTCTTTGCTTATGGAAGGGAAGGAATTTGACAAGTTTATATGAAGTGGGGAAGAATTCTAACATGGCATGTTTGAGGCATCATAAGCTTCATAAGAATTCTGATTTTCTTTTTTATGTATCGCTAACCCCATGGTTCCATGAAAGCACCGAAAGGAATATGGGAAAGGGGGAGCAAGTATGATGAATTTGTTGTTGTACATATGTCACTCATAGAGGGAAATGATGATTATTCGAATTTTCAGTTGCATATGTGGTTAACCAATGGCCCCATAAGAAGGTATGAATTTTGTTTTGGCTTCTTTGTTTTCAGTTCAGTTGAGGCACACATTGTTTTTGGAGGTCAAGAGCTCCAAACTTTAGAGGGATTTACCCTCAAAATTCACAAGGACTTGGGGTTCTTCTTGCAAAATGAAGAAGTCAGAATTCATGAAATCAGGAAGGGAAAAGGTAGGAATGTTAAGCAAGGGAAGGCTGCTTTTATCTCCTTATCAATAGTAAGGAAAGGACTGAACATAGTTAAGAATGCAAGGAGGAATTTGGCAAGCAACATCATGAGGATGGAAGATTTGAAAGATGTCTGTTGATTTCAATTGTAGAACCGTTGTTCTTAGTTTTTCAGCTTGTGTAGGACAATTTCCAATCCCTACATTACTCATGAAATTGTCTTTCTTCATAAGATTTCAGTTTGGTCGTTGTTATGCCATGGTTATAGGGTTGAATCTGCAAAAATCAGAATTGGGAATGCCATTAACAGCCATGAACAACGGTGAACTTTCATGTTCGAAGGGAATTCCATTATGGGTTGATGTAGGAAGAAGGTTTCAGCTCAAAGGAAGGACCAAATCAGATTTGGTAGCCTCAATTTGGATAAAATTCCATGTGAAATATGACTATGGTGACTTGTTTTCAGCGCCTCCACAATCTAATTTGCATTTGGTAATAAGAGAGATAGCTCGTCAAACTGATTATGCATCCCTTTCTTGTTTTATGATGGAAACTACATCAGTTTGCAGGATTATTAGTACATGTAATGTCCCCTTCTCAATATTAATCCTATGAAGACCCTAAGCCCAATTCTATTCCTGGGATTAAAGGGAAATGCAAGGGAAGTAATTTATCGTTATATTTTTAAGTTGCTTTATTAAGCCTTGGAAAGCTCGTAATTCTCTCATTTTCAGGAATATTAACAAATCCATCAAAAGACTTCTCAATGAAATCATAGTTGCAGCAAAGGAAAACATTCTAAGATTCAAGCCTCCCAAAACTGCTAAGTACCCCAAGGAGGAGGAAAGATTCTCCTGAAGGCAATGGAACATTGATTTCCAGCAAGGTCAATTTAACTCTGCTAGCATTGACCAGGCGCTCTTGTTCAATGGATTCCCCCACATGAGGGATGGCATAAATTGAATTTTGGCGGGCCTCTTAAGGGTATCCCAGGGGCAGCTGGAGGAGGGGGGCTTATCAAAAACCATTATGGACTTCCTATTGGGCAGGACCTACAATATAATCTAACCACTATGCTGAGGCCTTTGCCACTCTCTAGGGAATCAGAGTTATTAGAGATCTCAAGATCAAAAATGTATTCATTGAGGTTGATTATTTGAATGTTATCAACAATCTTATTGGTTCGCAACCTCCCAGATGGACCATAAAATACTTTATGATTGAAGCCAAAATATTATGCAAAGGTTTTTCAAACATTAAAATTGGTCATGTTTATAGAGAAGGGAATGGGGTAGTAGATGCACTTGCTAATGATGGGGTCGCAATTAATAATTTTAAAATATGGTATGATTTTGAGGAGATTTCCACCGCTACTAAATCAATCATTTCTAATGAATTTGGAGGCACTTAACCCTTTAATCACATTAAGGTGCGGTGGTCTTAGCATGTGTGGGGTGAAGATTTCTTGTACTTCCAGCCTATGCTAATTCATTCCTTCAAATGGATTTTTTTTGTTGCTTTTTGTGCTCAAGCTTTGATAGAAGGGTTTTCATCTCAACTTTGTGATTCATGAGGTTGGGATTAGAAAGCTCTATAATTTTAGTGTGCCACTAGCTTTTGCTGCTATGCCATTTTATAGTTGTGTCTAGGTTGTCGTCACTTTGCTTGCGATATTCAATTGCACCATTGGGGGTCCTCCTTGCAGAGTTAGAGCCCATATATAACCCATCGAGGTGAAATAATGTAGATTTGTGGGATAGTTTTAAGTGTGGATGGATTCACTGAGTTCATGTTGACATGCAACGAATTAAGGGCCATGATGTCCATATCTCCTTGACATTTTCTACCAAATGGAATGACAGAGTCATCCGTTTCAAAGGTAAATAATTTACAATTACATATGGGATGATATCTTTCATTATTGGCATGAGCATGGATGGGGTAAAACATTTCTGAAACAAATTTGATAAAGATGATGAGGAGAAGCATTTCCTGGTGGGTGATGAGTCTCTGCAAATTAGTAAGTTGAGAATCATCTATTCCTACATCCCTTGCATCGTTCAATGAGGTATAAAAAATGGTTGTCCGCTACATTATTTTAGAAGGTCACTTCTTGACCCAGCCTCTACACAATTTAGTCCTTTTGAATCATTTCAAGAATGTTTCTAGACTTAGTTTTCCTTATTACATCTTACATTCACTTGAAAAATCAATAAGGGAGGTTCAAGCTCATACAAGGGTTCTTCCTTTACACCAAGGAGTGATTTTCCTCCTTCACAAATACTTTCTTAGTGTGGTTGAAAATAACCCTTCCCCCTCTCTTCCCTTCCCTCTGCGCCCCCTCATCCCTTCAGTAGCCAAGGATGTAAACTAAGAACCTAAATGTTAGAGAGCCCTTGTCTAATCCTCCCACTCCCATAATAACCCTTTGTAGTAACTCATAGGGAAAGGATACTTTTGGAGATGATATTTTGTTGAAAATTAGTCAAGTTTCCCGTGCTCCTCCTTCTAGCTTGGGGTTTTCTACTTAAATCAAAAAATAGGCTAAGGCCATTGAGGGGATCAAGGAGAATTTGGACATTCTTATCAAAGAAGGCATTAAAACCAATCTGGACCCGTCTACCCTCTCTAACCTAGAGGAGAAACTTAATAGCCTCTCCACTCAACTCGAGTGACTTAAAGGAAAGGTTTTTATAGGTGGAAGACATGCATTCTAACTAGCTTGCAATACATATGGAAGTTTTGGACTACATTCAAACAACTGTGCAGTAGGTTTGTGAGGCTTACAGTATCCTGGGGTCTGCTTGGAAGAATGAAAAAAATAAAAAAGAGGACAATCACTGAGAGCAGTCATGATCCAGAAATGAAAAAAATTATCAACCTCTACAAAGTCTTGAAGATTGCATTGAAATTTTACAAAAAATCTCTAACTTAGCTCCTTTTTTCTATTTTGGTGCTTTTGTTTTGCTATTATATGTTGTTATTCAGGCTCATTGTTGGCATTTGGCCCCTGCCTATGTTATATTTTCTGAATTTATAGCTCCTAGGCTTTTTGTTGGGGTGTGGCCCCCACATATCAAAAAACCACGTTGTTGTTAGTGCTCATCTTGGATTTTGATCCTTTTTGTACTACTGGGTATGGTCCCTTCGAAACCATTTACCAATAGTAAAAAAATATCTATAGAAAAAGGAACTTTAAGTTATAACGATTAATTAGAAGGGGGGGACTTTCTATTATTAAAGTGACTTTATGATAAAGTGTATTTATAAAGATAAAATAGAAATAAAGAAGTCACTTTATAAATTATAATTTGTTTTTAGTCCCACATGGAGCACCCAACTTGGAAAAAGGAAAGGAAAGGTTATAAAAGGAGGTTTGGGTATTCATTTGAGGGGATCTTTTGCCAATATATTTTCTATCATTACATGTTAAGTTATGTGTTTGCATCAAATCTTCTAAAGATGAAAACCCTTAAGGAGAAGGAGCTTTGGGGACGAAAACCTCCAAGGTTTGAAGGTTGGGGAACGAAAACTCCTCAAATTTGTGAGGTGGATCCACTAAGAATTCACTATTGTGTTACAGTTTAGATTTTCTTATTTTTGGAAGGTTGTTTTCAGATCTAGGGCACGTTTTGGGGTTTTTTTCACTTCATATCAGTTGGGCTTCATTTCTTATCTGTTTTTTTGTGAATTCTGTGGGGTTTGGATCATCCAAACCATAGTAGACTCCAAGGAATTTGCAGCTGGGAATTTTTGGGCACTTTTAGGCCAAAAGGGACCCGTTGGGAGACTGGTGGACCCCTTTGGAAGAGTTTTTTTGGTTGTTGTTTGGTTTGTGGATGGGTGGGGACTCTTTGGTATCAACAACTGCAATTTTAACATCATTTTCTAGTCCTCTATTGGTAAAATTCTAATAATAATCCCTACTGTTAATTTCTACACTGCTTCATCCCTTGTTCTATTTTTATAAATTCATACAAGTGTAGAAAAATTAAGATTTCTTTTGTAAGTTGTTCTTAGGCCCCAAATCGCCATTTTTGGCCTTGTGGGTATCTTAGAAAGTGATTATTTGAATAAAGAAAATCTATTTTCAGTTTGTTGTTCATTATTGTTTATACTGGCAGTTTGACATCATCTTGGAATTTAGTTTGTGTGAAATTTTCAATTCATATAATTCAGAGTTAGAAAGAGGGATATTACAGTACAACTGAGCATGCAAAGAAAAAAGATGTCATTGTTGTTTTTGAAGAAGAAGATGAGTATTTCCATGGGGAAAGGGGCAATAGAGGTATGAGTTTGTTTGGGTTGAAGCTCCTTCATTTAACAAGCACATGATCCAGAGCATAGGAGCACTACAACATGTTCCTTTACTTTTTGTCACACATGGAGCACCCAGCTTGGGAAAAGGCAAGGAAAGGTTATAAAAGGAGGTTTGGGTATTCATTTGAGGGGATCTTTTGTCAATCTATTTTCTATCATTGCATGTTAAGTTATGTGGAAAAACATTAGCAATTTTTTTTACTTCTTGAGAAAAACTTATCATATGTCCTTTATATTTATATTGACCTCTAATTGCGTGTGTCACTTGTCGGATTGGGTTGACATGGGCTATCAACATTTCCTCAACTTGAGTTAAGTTTGCAAGTTTTGGTGGTTGAGGACCAGGATCTGGATATTATTCTATACTGAAAAATCGGTGATGATGTTTCTCTTGTCGACATCTATTATACACTGGTCCTTCAGGTGTTCAAGAAACATTTATTCCAAAGTAGCATTCTTGGAAAATATAACACATGCTTGGTGAAGAAAAGTTATCAAGACCATGTCAGAAAATCATTTGGATGGTATTCAAATCTCTCCCAAGCATTCTGTTGGGATCACATATATTTTGTTCTCTCTCAATATGTGAATCTTGCATTTGTCTTCTTCTAAGTTGTGAGGTTGAATCCTCTGGTAAATCATTATTTTGCATTCTTCTTCTTCTTTTTATTGTTTTAAATAAATTTACACCAAAATACACAAACACAATTTAATAACTTACTTTATGAGTAAGTACAATACTCTAATGTATAATGTATAAGTAATGAATTTAAATTAATCTATATAATAATTTAAATAAACACTTTAATATTTAATGAAAAATCATCTCCATTCCTATATGGACTTTGTAACTTACATTATTTTTTTTAATTATTGGTAAAGGGTTTTTTGGAAGGGACTGTACCCCAGAGTACAAAAAGCCCAATGGTCAGATCATCAAGAACAACATAGTGATTTTTTGATGTGGGGGCCACACTCCAACTATAATCCAAAAGATAGATAAGACAGAAAAAAGTGGTTTTTTTATCAGTGGGGGCCACCCCCCAACAAAAAGGCCTACACAACCAAATAGAGCAAGTAAAACAGATGCAGGGTCAAATTGCCAGAGAGAAGCAAAAACACAACAAAGCTATAGTTTCACAGCAGTTACACAACCGACAACAAAACAACAGGAAAACAAAAGGAACAACGAAGGACAAAGTCCTCCTAACTGAGACAATTCTGAAACACCTTTTTGACTTCCTCCAACGCCTTGAACATATTCAGGGCTGGCTGCATTTCAAGATCTTTGTTGTTGGAGGAGATCACCTTCTTCATTGCCTTACCCCCTTTCCACAGTTCCTCTGGAAGGCCACTCACATCACATAGTTGTTTTACCCGAGCATGCATGAAATCAAGGAAAGCTTTTTACATAGTGAGATGGTTCAGTTGCTTAGTGACAATCTTGTCCAGAGTGTCATCCACAACCTGCTGCTTTTTGATGATTTCTTCCAATTTTGACTCAATGTTCTTCAAAGAAGGGGGTCATGGGAAAAAGTAGGAGCATCCAAGGTCTGACTAAATTTTAACAAGCTCTCAGCTACATCAAGATCATTATTTTTACCATATCTTCTAAGAACTCTCCTAGCAGGATGGGGAGAGGGATGCCTAAGCCTTATAAATTTGTTAGAGTGGATAGGGGGCAGAGCGGATCTAGAAGGGTTTTTGGAAACCATATTGCGGTAGTAGAGGTGTATCAACAATATGACACCTTGGTGAAGTGGCAAGACTCTCTTGTGAGAATGCACTTCTAAAATGTATGTTTCAAGGGACTGTAGGATATAGTAAGCCAAACTAACCCTAGGGGACCTTTGAAAATGATTCAGTAGAACCAAAAGATGAAGGGGAAGGGTAGAGAAATGACCTTCTAGTGTGACATACCAGACTACCATGCGAGCCACTTCGTTGTATGAGGCTCGGATGGAGGAATAGACAATCTCAGACTTGTTGATTTCCAATTCTTCCGACCCTTGAAGGAACTTTTTTTCCTTGGCATCTTTGTCGAGCTTATTAAGGTAGAATTTGATGCCATCAGAACTCAAGCCCGTAACAAAAGAAATCAAGTTCTTAGTAATTGGAAAATATTTTCCCTTATAAGTAAATACCATACTTTTCTAGTGCTTGACAAAGAGTATAGATATATGCTTGTCATATCCTTTGATTCTCTAAATGAAATTAGTGAAGCCATCGACATCCAAAGCTTTTCACAGTTCTGCATTAGATTGCCAAGACGGATCAAATACTGGCTCAATCTAGCATGAAGTTTCCCCCATATTAATAGTAGTTGATTCACCGATGAGCAGAGTGCTAGTAGTATGGGAACGACAACCGGTAAGTGTAATGACCAACACATATGAGCATGCTGAAGAAAGATATGGCAAATACTAGGAAATGGACCATTGAAAGAGGAGGATGTTCAAGCGTGTGGACTTGTCTAGGTGGCATGAGTCCAATTTCCTTGGAGGTGAAATCAGTACGAGCCTTAGGGACAGCTGTCCAAGACATCCTTTTCCATGATTTCCTTAGCAATATTAGGGATTTCATCATTATTTGCCCAAAACTTGTAATTATTGCTACACACACCCATATTAGCAAAATAACATGCCATTTGGTTCCCTTCCCTATACCTGTGGTGTATGCTAACATTAATCAAACTATTGCAGATTGATTTAGCCTCATGAATGAAGTCTTTGATATTCCAATTGGGTGGGTAGAGACCCTTGATGTTATTGATTATGTTGAGCGAGTCCCCTTCAACTATTAACTAAATAATTTTAAGATTTTTTGCTTCACGAAGTCCCCATAATACAGCAAGAGCTTTTGCATAGTGGTTTGAGTGGGTCCCTATAGGTCCAACATAGGCCACCAAAAGTTTCCCATGTTGATTTCTTATGATCCCACCACCACCTGCTGCTCCAGGGTTGCCTTTGGAGGCACCATCAAAATTGAATTTGCACCAATCATCCTTGGGTGGAATCCACCTAACCAAGGACCTATCAATGGTGGCAAACCTAACTTGAATTTTTTCTAGGTCTATGCTCCAGTTCTTTAGAAATATCTCTACATATTTAGGAAAGGATTGATTCTTAGGAGGTTTGAATTTTAAAATATTCTCTTTTAAATCAGTTGTGATTTCTTCCAGAAGTCTTTTTCTGTTGCTTTTTGTGCTTCTAAATATTAGTGAGTTCCTTACTTTCCAGATGGTGTGAGGGAATGCAAACCTCTAAAGTTTCCTAAGCATTTTATGTTTGAATGGAGGGTGTCATTTCTCCCAAAATTTAGCTATATCATCCGGAAAAGTCCATGCCATCTCAAATCTAGAGAAGATTAGTTCCCATAGACTTTGAGTGAAGGGGAATTGTAATAGTAGGTGGTGAATAGTTTCAATTCCATTTTTACAAAGATAACATCTATTAGGCAATGTGGAACCCCTTTTAATGAGATTATCAATGGTGAGGATTTTTTTGTGGAGTATCTGCCATAGAAAACGATTGACTTTTGGAGTGAGTTCTTTATGCCATATATTACTCCAATTGACTTCACTCTGTACATCTCCTGAGAAGATCTAATATCCTGAGTTTACAGTGTAAGAACCATCAAAAGAATCCACCCATATAACCTCATCCTTAGCTTGATTTTTACTCATCTGAATGGTGGATGTAATTCTATTTAAATCAGCAATGAGGCTTCTAAAAATGGGCTTGTCTGTGTGAATAGTCTTCCATTTGAGTGTGCCGTCCACACATTACATGTAATATCTAACCATGTGTCCATGCTCTAGAGTGAGGCTATCTTGCAGCTGCGTCCAGGAATTATTGATCCTTAAGCCTTGGAATTCCACCCAATTATCCTTCCAAAAGAGAATATCTTCACCATTTCCTAGCTGCCATTTACTTCCCTTTTCCAGGCCCCTTTTGATTTTAATGATATTGTTCCAGAAAAGAGAGCTCGTTGGAAGAGAATCCTCACTCAATAAGCTCATGGCTGAGTTTTGAGAAAGGTATTTGGCCCTAAGGATTATCAATCCAAGGATGTTTTTCTGTTATGAGTCTCCAACCTATTTTAGTTATGAGGGCAGTATTCATGATTTTGATGTTTTTAATGCCGAGACCTCCCAACTTCTTATGGGTACAAACTTTATCCCATGCCACCAAATGAATTCTATTCTTCTCCTTCGTCCCTGTCCAGAAGGAAATGCTTTTGGATTCTTTTTATTCTATTAATGACAGCTAAAGGGATGAAAAATAATGACATGATATAAATTGGAAGGTTTTGTAGTGTAATTTTGATGAGCATACATTTTCCAGCACTAGAGAGAACAATGCCCTTCCATTCCGCAAGCTTTCTTTAAAACCTGTCAAGCAAAGAATTCTAGATGTTCATAGAAATTTTATTAGTACCAAGGGGCAGTCCAAGGTAGGTAGAGGGGAGGGAGTTGATTTCACAACCCAGGATTTGGGCTATCTTTTGTTGCCTCCTAGAGGGAGTGTTGAAGAAATACAGGGAACTCTTATCAAAGTTAATTTGTTGACAAGAGGCTTATTCATAAATATTAAGAATAAACTTCATAGTTTTAGCTTTAAGAATCAAGGCTAGCAACAAAAGAATGGTATCATCAGCAAACTACTGATAGGAGACAAAAAGCTCGAAGGATGATGGTTTGAAGCCTTTAAGATAGTTCAGGGAAAAGGCCTCAAGAGATGGAATGACTAAGTGAATCTACCATGATGATGAAGAGAAGAGGGGAGATAGGCCCCCCCTATCTAAGATTGGCTAGAGAGCCCTTAACAATAATTTAGGGGCCATAAGAGCTGATATTCCTAAAAAGAGGGGGGAACCAAAATTTTTCCAAGAACTTATCAAGGAAAGTCCAAGAGACCCCGGTCGAAAGCCTTATTCATATCCAGTTTGACCACCATCCCAGCCTTTTTGCTCTTCTCCATTGAATGAATTGTCTCATGGACCAACACTACACCATCTTGAATAAGCCCGCCTTTCACGAATCCCCCCTGTTGTTTAGATATCAGATCAGGAAGAAGGGGCTGAATCCAGATAGCCAGTGTCTTAGTGAAGATCTTGTAAATAATGTTAGCAAGGCTTGTAGGCGTGAAGTGCTTGAAGTCCTTAGCACCTAATTTCTTAGGAACCAAAACTATGAAAGTCTTGTTTATCTCTTTGAGCAGGTTGCCCGTCCTAAAACTCATTAACTGCCTTGAGAAGATCTCCACCACAAATGTCCCAAAATTTATGGAAAAAATTAGCAGAAAAACCATCGGGTCTTGGAGACTTATCACCGTCAAGAGAGAAGGTCGCTTTTTGGAGTTCCTCCAAAGTAACAGGCTTAGAGAGATTATGAAAGCCATCAAGATAGATGCTAGGGATGGCCTCTAACATGGTGTCAGTTGCAGAAGGAGAAAGCTAAGAAGTGTCATTTAGCAAATCTTTATAGAAGGCCAACACTTCATCTTTGATTATATCCATGTTCAAAGTAGTAGTGCCATTTGCCATAGAGACTTCAGAGATATTGTTGTGAGCTCTATGCTTTAGTGTTGTCATGTGGAAGAATTTTGTGTTCCTATCCCTCTCTTTTAACAATAAGGCTCTGGACTTTTGTCTCCAGTAGGATTCTTCCCTAGCACACAAATTGTGAAGCTTTGAAAGAAGATTTTTCTCAAGAATGTAGTCATCCCTAGTCATACCCTTATCCAAAATCCTTTCTTCCAAAACAACAAGTTCATCCGTAATTTTTTTCTTCTAAGCGAAGACATTCCCAAAGACAAATTTGTTCCAATTTTTGACCTGTTTTTTCACATTCTTGAGCTTTTGTATTGATTTGAACTGAGCAGTTCCTTCCACCTCAATACTCCACCATTCTTTGACTCTGTCCCGAATCTCATGATGGTCCAGCCACATTTTCTCAAACTTGAAAGAAAAGTGAGTTTTATTTTCAGTTTCTAGCATGTTGAGAACAATGGGGTTGTGGTCCGAGCCAATTTTGGCGAGATAGGAGAGTTGAAACTTACATTATTATTTACCTATGTAAATTTTTATTTTACCTATAACAATTTGTAAATAACATTTTTTGACAAATTATATCTACAGTATTATTTTAGGGATCAAATTAATTTCAGGGAGGGTGTAATAAAGGCCAAAATAATTGGACAAATATTTCCTTATCCTCCTTAAATTAAAGTATAAATATGAGTGGAGCTTTTTGAATTGATCCGCAAAAGTAACTTATATTATTATTTATATATCTATTTACCTATTTATCTAAAGTATCTATACCTACTTACTTATATTACACATAAGGTACATCTTATAAAATAGGATACCTATTTATCATAAATTTTGTTATACTTATATTTTATATATTTAATACTTGTATCTTATATATTTACTTATTTATTTATCTATTTACCTATAAAATAATATGTTATACATATTTAGCTATTTCATTATTTAAGTATGATATATCTAAAAGCTAATTTAATCAAATGATTAAACCTAATTTATTTTTTAGGGTTTTTTTTATTGTGAATTTGATTTTACCTTGGCATTTGATTTGATATTTTTATCTTATAAATTTTAACATGGCATACAAAACATTAAATGATTTATTTATAATTAAGAAAGAATAATTCAAAACATACCAGTTTATTACTTTTTCCTCTCCTCTCTTTCGTATTAATTTTTTTATTTACAAACTAAAAATATAAATATGATATTTTTATTTTTAAATGTTGAGTTGGGTAAAGTTATAATTATTATACAATAATTTTTATTTGAAATAATGTGGGCCCTAGTTTTTCTTTCATTGGCACGCCATGAGACTCCTCCACTCCATGCTACAATTGTAGAATGCCTCTCGACATTATTATGTATAATTATTAATTAATAATTTAAATGTATTTGATATTTATGATTTTAACTTATTTACATTTCAAATGGTGTTATTTCAACTTATTTATATAGTTTAGTCACTATATTTTTATATTGTTTTAATCAAACGTTCCCCCACCGTCCCCAAAATTTAAAAAAACATTGCCATCCCGAAAACCCGTCCCGGAGTCTTACGTTACACTAGTTTGAATGGTCATCAACTCATCTCCATCCACGTGGAAGTATTTATATTATATTCCTCTTCTTTATAGTATATGTTCTAGCCTCCTAATATATGTGTACTCCTACTATGTGAACACCCATGTAATGTAGTATCTCCTTCTTGAAAGCAATTGGTCGAAAACCCTTAGCCCATTCATTGTTTCCCGATGGTTAAGGGATGAGAAAAAGGGAAACTAAATCCTAATACATTAAGTTTAAAGTGCATAATGAAATTTTATCATAAGCACTTGAATTAATTTATTGGTGATAACATAAAAAAAGGAAAGAAAAAGTTAGTTTATATTTTTATTTTCCCTAGAGGAAAAATGCAATCCATGTGGAGATAAAAATAAGGAAGGGGAAAATCTTAAATAAGGTAATGTGAGTTGATTGGTTCTTTTGTGTGGAAAAGAGGCCAAGAAAAGTTATAAAAGCAAGTCGCCACGCATAGGAGAGATCATCTTTTTGCATATCACAATTTCTAAATATTGGTATAAGTTTGCATGGTTTCCATTTCTACTTCAAAGGACGAAAATCCTTTGTAGTTTTTCTTTAGTGGAGGAAAACCCTATTTAGCCTTTGAAGAAGAATGAAAACTCTTCTTCTCTTATTTTTTCCATTGAATTCCAATAGAGTTGAAGGTCAGAGTTGCAGATTTGTGTTGATTTCTACCCTTCATTTTCAACTTGGGTACAGTGGAACGACCTACTTTTGGGACATTTCAAAGTGATCTGGGGAACGTTTGGACCAAATATGATTTGTTGTTCCATAATCAAATTTTTAGAAGCCAAGATCAGCTGATTTGCATGTCATTTGGATTGAGGAAACTCTATTTTCAGTCATGTCTGTGAGTTGTTCATCTGCAAATTTATAAATAAAATTCTAGCCATTTATTTGATCCAAATCAAGTTTTTTTTGTTTAGGTTATTACATAAGTAAAAATAGCTATTTGTTTTGGTAAAGAATTAAGTGATATTACTTCAGTTTTGTGGATTTACCACTCCTAGAGCAAGTAATTTAGATTTGCATTATTATTTTTAATTACATTCTCTAGAATTTTCTATTTTGGATCAACATTGATGTTGTTCCATTTGGGGGTATAATTTGTCCATTTGGGGACATTACAGTGGTATCAGAGCGGTGATCCTTGCCAGCCTGTGAGACGAAATCAAATCTTGATGCACAAGGAAAAATTACTCAAGTTTATCAAAGAAGAAATCAAACTCCAAGGAAAGGAACCATGGATGATCTAGATCAAAGAGCTCCTCCTACAGATAAGTTGAGTTTTATGCAAGAAGAAATTACAAGGAGCCAAAAGGAGTTGCAACAAGATCTGAGGGAATCTCAGAGGGAGATCCAAAGGGAGTCGCAACTTGCTTTGAGGGAATCTCAAAGGGAAATGTGTGATGCATTGACAGGATCTATTATGGACTTGGCTAAGGCTCTACATTGACACAATATATCAGCAAACTAGGGAGCAACAAATAATGGTGAAGAAAGCTCATCTGGTCAAGCAAAGACTTCCATTAAACCTCCTCAAATATTTAGGGGTAAGTTCCTTCAGAAAGAGGAACAACCAATTGAGCAAAATCCACCAAGTGACATTGAAGACAAAGGCATGGGTTGAAGAATATGCAATCCTTAGTTTCAAAGTGAGAGACGTTGTCTTTCAAAGATTTTTGTGAGTTGAAGGATAGTAAAAGCATAAAAAGGAATAGAAGATATCAACAGCAGCAACCCATGGGAGCCCTAGAAGCCCCCCATCACCATTGCCAAAGTAGATCCCTGGAGTGATTTTTCAAATAGCACCATAAAGACACAAGGATTTGGAAAACTCGTGGGGCATGAGAAGGAAATTAAGGAGCATGCAACCCAAGGTAAAAAATCTTTTATTGTTTGATGATGAATTGTTGATGTCCAATGATTGCATAGAGTTGAATATTAGTAGAGAAAAATCAGGTATGAGGAATGGTACTCCAAGAGCATGGAAAGTTCTTTCAAAAGAGGGCAGAATGCATGGGATTCAGATTATGTGGTAAGAGATACATCTTTTTTCTTATTACAATAGTTTTATCATGATAATATTTAACCCATCCTGGTCAAGGATGTTGAGAAACTGATACAGCAAAGCCATGATGTCATGAAGGGAAAAGGACATGAAGACCTCAAGGATAACCCAAGGTATGAAAGGAATGATAATATGTCATATTTATTGCTGCAAATTCAGATTTATTTTCCTCATGAGAAGCATGATAAGTTAGAGGATCAAGTTTGCAATATGGAGGATATGAAACCCTTGATCCAAATTCATGTTTATGAGCATCATGAGAGTTATGTATTTTGGCAAGAGCTCTCTCATTTAACAGATACAGGATCTAGACTCTTGGAGCACTACAATATGTTTTCTCTTGCAAATGGCACTTGGGTATATGACTTACAATTGCTTGAGGGCAAGAAATTTGAGGGAGGATTGTAATATCCCCTTCTCGAAAGCAGTTAGTCGAAGACACTTAGCCCATTCATTGTTTCCCAACAGCTAAGGGATAAGAAAAAGGGAAACTAAGTCCTAATAAATTAACTTTAAAGTGAATAATGAAATTTTATTATAAGCACTTAACTTAATTTATTAGTGACAACATAAAAAAAAAGTTACTTTATATTTTTATTTTCCCTATAGGAAACATGTAACCCATGTGGAGATGAAAATAAGCAAGGAGAAAATATTAAATGAGGTAATGTGAGCTGATTGGTACTTTTGTGTGGCAAAGAGGCTAAGGAAAGTTATAAAAGCAAGTCACCATGCAAAGTACAGATCATCCTTTTGCATATCACAATTTCTGAATATTGGTATAAGTTTGCATGCTTTCCATTTCTACTTCAAAAGACGAAAACCCTTTGTAGTTATGCTTTAGAGGACGAAAACCCTCTTTAGTCTGGGAAGAAGAACGAAAACTCTTCTCTCGTCTTTTCCATTGAATTCTAGCAAAGTTGAAGGTCAGAGTTGCATAATTGTGTTGATTCCAGCAAGGGTTTGAAGGTAGAAGCTTCTTGTTGAATTTCTACCCTTCATTTCCAACATTCCTACTATGGAGCGACCTACCTTGGGGGCATTTCGGAGTCACCTAGGGCACGTTTGGACCAAATATGATTTGTTGTTCCATAATCAAATTTTTAGAAGCCAAGATCAGCTGATTTGCATGTCATTTCGATTAAGGAAACTCTATTTTCAGTCATGTCTGTGAGTTGTTCATCTGCAAATTTATAAATAAAATTCTAGCCCTTTATTTGATCCAAATCAAGTGGTATTTTGTTTTATGTTATTACATATAGTAAAAATATTGCTATCTGTTTTGGTAAAGTAATTAAGTGATATTACTTCAGTTTTGTGGATTAACAACTCCTAGAGCAAGTCGCATTTTCCCAAATAATTTAGATCTGCATAATTATTTTTAATTACATTCTCTAGAATTTGCTATTTTGGATCACCATTGCCATTGTTCCATTTAGGGCCTTAATTTGTCCATTTGGGGACATTACATGTAATCGCTAACACTTAAATATACCAAGATATCAATGTACATTGCATTTTCGCCAACCATTAAGATTTATACTTTGACATCCACTAAAAGGTTTTCCACAAGACTTCAATTTGTATAGGTACATATAATCAAGCTTATGGTAAAAAGAATGAGGGTGCAATATGAAAATGGTAAATAATGGAAAGCCATCAATGTGAAGACTGTAGAGAATTATTATAATCTATACAAACGGATAAGGATTTAGGACACTATCAAAACACCCTCAAATTAAATGTTCTTCATTCTATGAAAGGTTATTATGAGATATAATGAATATTACCAGATATTCTTTATATTGATTTATTATGCCCATTCAACATGGCTGTTGATATCAATTAACTTGTTCATTGAAAAAATGGTGAGATATTCCCTATATTGAATATCCTGTAAGGTAGACTTTATAACAAATCTAATAATGTTCGCAAGAAAATGTTAATTGCATGAACTAAAAAATTCATACATATGTATTTATGGTCAGTTCATTCACCTGGCCACGTGGATGATATTTTTTCTGATCCCATGTATAATAAGGTTGGTAGGAACCCATGGCAATCTCTGTATCTCTTGAACCATCTAGAGAGCGTTGGTTGATATTTGCAGAGCCCAAAATAACATACTCATCATCAACAATCATGCCCTTTGCATGGACATAAATCATGAATCGGCGATATTTTTTAACTTGTCCCTGCAATCCAAATATCTTTTACTTATACATACAACATCTTCATACGATAAATATTGCATTCCAATGCTCCTTGGCAACTAGGACTGTTTAGAAATATGATTTGGCACACATACTATTTCACACATTTTTTCCTTTCTCATCTTAGCTTGGTATCGTTTCAAATCATATAAAACTAAATAAAATACTTGATATACAAATGTAGAATAATTTTTAAGAATTAAATATATCTACAATAATATAGCTATAAAGGTTGACCTTTGTAGAGGAAATGGATGCAAGAAAGAGAATGCTTGGAGGCTTGGAATATCATGACCTTAGTTTTGCTAAGATTTGTTACCACTCAGTTGTTGAAGCTCATAGCAAATGAGAAAGAAGGAATTAAATGAGGATTCAAATGTAAGAACTAACGGTAGCGTGGGGGAGGAGAATGACATTAGCTCAGTAAATAGAAGTATGGCTATCACCACATCATGTAAAATGTCAACCAGTCAAATCTAATGACCAAGATATGTTTTACCTCTGAAGAAAATTCTCTAGCTGGTCAATACTCCAATCTGTTGAAGAGGGTCGGTGAGAGAGGAAATCTCTACTTGACCCCAATTAGCTTTTAGCTCTTCACAAAGCTAGCAACCAGATCCATGAGTCCATGAGTAAAAAACTTTACATGCATCAACTGTACTCCTATTTAGAGCCTTCAACCATTGGTAATTTGAGAGAATCTAGAAATGTGTAATGACAGCTCAATTGCAACTATATGGATTTTTTGCTACATCTCGATGAACCATGTCAACAGCCTTCTAAAGAAGCCCAGAAACAGTTTATATACAAGACCCCAGGTCAAATAGTCTAGTATTCTCTCACAATAGTTTACAAACAAGTTCCCCCACGGTCTAAGATTATCTCTATCTCAAGTGGGCTTGCTAGAGAAGAGCGCACATTTAGTCGTAATCTAGTTTATCGTTATGTTACCAATGCAATAAAAGGTCAAATAATCTTGTGGATGGTACATTAATGACATCCCTGCATTTCGAAGGGCTTTGTTAGTGATAATGCGTTTTATATTATCTGCATCGTTTCACCTCTGTTTGACAATCAAGCATCCAAGGGTCAATCAGACTTATTTGCTAGAAATCTTGGAGATAGGTAGTTGTAGTTTATGCAGAAAAGTAACAGTTTCCAGTGTCTAGAAAAGATAGCTACTTCTAGAAATAGATGATTGTAATGGCTACCTTCATGAATGGCAACATAAATCGATACTTGAGGAAAGGTTTGATGGGGTGCAACTAAGCACTAAGCCCTGACAGTTAAGATAATTGTTTTGCACCTGAACATTTTGTTTCAAATTGTATTGACAACATGATGCTTATGCAGCTGATGTATATGGGCTTCCGCAGCAAAAGCTCTTTGAGATGATGTGCTTCTAGCATAAATTTAAACTCTTTTTCTCTGCTAATTTGACTAAGGAATATGCTATGGAAAATGATCATGAGGTCTTGTAAATACAAACTTGAACATAAAACTGTCAATGTAAGTTCAATCATGGTTGCCATATTCTATAAGTCAGCCATAAAACTCCCAAATCCAAATGTCATGGAATCAGCCAGAATATCAATCATTGATAAGGAGATGAACCTTTACTGGAATTCTTTACGAAATATCTAACATATCAACATTTTGGCAAGATTCCCCCAATTTTGATGAGACTTGATTGCCTAGGGAAGATGAATAGATAAAATAAAGGCACATTTTATGGTGCAATGTGATCTCATTTGAAGTAGCTGTAGTTTTTTTGCCAAGACTGAAAATTTGGATTCATGGCATATCTATGCTTGCAGAGTTCAAGCCAACCTCTAAGTCTCACAGTTACTGAGTTCAAGCATTCCTCAAAAATGAGCATATCTGCAGTTGCATGTTTGTTCTAGATTAGTATGAATTTTCTACACATGATTATCAATGTGTGTTTCATGTGCATGAGTTTTGTGTCTAAGGTGATAGAGGAAATCACTGAGATTGCAATGATTAATTATTTGCCTAGGAGGCCTAGAAAGTAGTCCTTTCCTATGGTACATCATGTTGCAACGGGTGACATTGCGTTCGAAGCTAACAGTGTGAAGATGGTATCAATGTTGCATTGTGCTCATATTACAGTTTCATATTTAGTATACCCAAGGTCAGTTTCATGGGAAAATTTGTGGAAGGATATTCAAGCTAGGACTAGTGTGTGCAATAAGAGATTGAGGTGCATTTTGGACTCAGGACAATGAAGGCTCGATATGGTCATAAGACTTGCATGTCTGGAACAAAATAGGAGTTATTGACAGTTGGAAGGCTCATTTAATACTCGATGGACAGGTCTATGAGATTCACCAAATTGGGAATTAAGTGGTTATATAAAATTGTGTCTACAGACTTCAAAATGCTCTTTGATAGGTCAAGTGATTTGTTAGCTGATCCTTCATGTTGAAAGTTTTAGATGGTAACAAAGGATTCAAGATGACAGGCAAGATTGTCATGCCTAATACAAAGTTTCCATGATTTTTACAGCTGATGGGGAGTCAAAATTTTATAAGAGAATTCTAGACCCCATAAATACCATTCCATGCTCCCTAGGCTTGTTCAAAGCCATTGGAGTGTTGGATATCCTGAATTATTTCTTACATCTATTAAGTGGCAACGGCATATCAATACGGCTATGGAAAGACATTTGTAAACTCAATGGTGTCAGCTTGCACTGTCATTGAGGTGCATACAGGGGACAAGGGGGGCACTTTAATGTGCACTCCCTCATATTTTCACGAGGTTTCGTCACTGAAAACATGACTTAAGGTGTTAGACTTATCATTTGGAGGAGTTTAAGTTTGCCATGTCATCCCTTCCCAAATTTCATGTAGAAGTCTAACCCCTTGGCAGATTCTCATTAGCTATCGTAGTTGTTGCCTTGCATCCATAAATCCAAGAAAAAATGGAGTTCAGGGAGGTCACGATACTGGGAGATGCCCTCAAGTTGGTTCACTTCTCGCAACTTGAACCTTACCAGTTATAGCACCAGAAAGCACCTCATAACTGGCATTTAAGCTTGTCCAATAATCAGTAGAGAAAGGATCCTTGGCACAAAAATAAATCATCAGAGACCATAAAAATCCTTAAGATGTGAATTAGAAGCAAAGTGACAAAGTGGTACATGGGGGTTCACAAGAGTGACAAATCCCCTTCGAAAGGATGTGGTTCTAGGCAAGTGTTTCTGGCTGAGATGTAAGTCCAACCTCTATTTTGAGCGCTGAATAGGAAACAACCTGAACTTGGAAGCAACTTATCTCCAGTGCTACCATTTCCATAACTCATGTTCCACCCCATAGCAGATGGAAGAGAACGTGATGTCCTCCTTGGATTGCACCAGCAACTCAAGGGACATTGGTGTACAGGGAAGTTTGCTCCTACTCCTTCCATTGTAGCCCTCGGTGGCTGCTGATAAAACCACTTGATTTAGCCCCCGGTAGACATTGTCAACATGTTGCATCTCACTCACACTAATCCAAGCCTCATCTTTCAATCATGGCGGTTGAATTTCAAGGTATATGATATACACGTCAACCAACAATGACACTGTTGCACAGTGATGCTACTAGAAGCCTTTCACAACCATGAAACAATTTTTGATGTAATGCAATTGGAATGTTTGCTGATGTTTTGCAAAACGGTGCAACCCAAATTCCATGTGTGAATATGTTTGCCAGTACAAGGCCTCCAAAACATCATCATCAATGTGTGGAATGTAACACCACAGGATACCATAGGAAACTCTTGCCAATTTACAGCAACCATTTCCTTAATCAGTGCGAACCAGTGCAAAAAGCTTATTCAGGACTACAAGGTTGTGAGAAATTAATATCTTCAAAAACTGGAGCGAAAGGTCCTGAGACAAAACCGAATCTTTTGAGACAAGTTTCGTCCCAAATCCAAGCTCTTGTAATTGTCTCCGCCAGAACAATAGTAGGCAGTCAGTGTAATGTCCCATTTTCCGGGGCATTAATTAAATAAAATATTGAAGACCTTTAATCCACCTTTCCCATGGGTTAAAGGATAAAAATTGGGAAAATGTCATAACTACTTTATTTTTAAATTAAATATTAATTTTTCTTTTATATTTTTATTCTAAATAATAAAAAGGGGAAATTAATGTTTTATTTGGAGTTTGACTTTTAAGGAAAGAAAACTTTTTAAAAAGTAACTCTCCTACATAAAGATTTGTGCCAAAAAGAGAAGGAAAACTTGGAGATTTCAAAAGTGAAGATATATAAGAAGATGAGGGCAACCTCTTGAAGACATGCTGCTGAGTATATTCAATTTATCTTCATGCTTGAAGAGGGATGTATGCCCATGAGTTCTCAAAACAAAGGTGTTTGATCAACACAACCATATTTTGGAGAGTGTAAAGCCTTCTTGTGTCATTGTGGAAGTGTTATTGCTAGTTATGTCCATTTCTAACCCTAGCGCATGGTAGTTGAGTGTTTTTATACATGATAAATCCTCCTAAAGGTTGGTGAATTGATCTAGAGGTTGGCACATTCATTTAGAGAGAAAATTTGCAAGTTTTTTGCTTATTTTAGAAGTGATCTTTGTAGGGTTTGAGCTATTTTTATACTGTTGTTCACTGTTGTGTTTATCCTAGCTATGGCGACTTGATTTGGAGGTTATTTTGACATGTCTTGATGATAAATGAGCCAGATTTGAAATCTGATTCATGTTAGCATTTATTTCTAAGCAAGGGGAGTTTATTTGGTGTGTTTGGAAGCTAGAAAAGGGCTGGAATAATTTAAATCATTTTTCCTTAACCCTAGCACCTAGATCTAGAATTTTTGGGCTTGTTTTAGAACGGTTTCCGTGATCAGAAAAATCTGATTTTTAGTGCATTGGAAAGATCTAAATATTTAGTTCATAATGCACTTTGTTTCAAGTGAAAAAAAATAAGTATTGAAAAGAAGTATTTCATGTTTCTGGTATTGAAAAAAATAAGAGTTGCCTCTAGATGAAGAAGGTAGATTGGTCTTAATTCCGGAATCTATTATTGATACACGTGAAAGAAACTTAAGGAGGTGTAGTATCAAGGAGTATTTGGTGAAATGGACGGACTTGCCACTAGAGGATGCTACATGGGAAAGTGATTCAATTTTGAAGCACCCAAATTTGCAATTGCTCAAGGGCAAGCAATCTTGGGAAGGGAGGAATGTAATGTCCCCTTTTTCGGGATATTAATTAAATAAAATTTTGAAGACCTTTAATCCGCCTTTCCCATGGATTAAAAGATAAAAATTGGGAAAATGTCATAACTCTTTTATTTTTAAATTAAATATTAACTCTCCTCTTATATTTTTATTTCAAATGATAAAAAGGGGAAATTAATGTTCTATTTGGAGTTTGGCTTTCAGGAAAGAAGACCATGTTTAAAAAGTAACTCTCCTACATAAGGATTTGCGCCAAAAAGAGGAGGGAAACTTAGATATTCTTTTGATGAAAGGGGATCTTATATTATATTAAATACAACATGATACCAGATTCTCTCAACAAAAAAGCGGGTGGTATGAGAGCACACCCCAGAGCCACAAAAAGAAAAGGCCAAGCAAATCAAAACAAAAAAATAAAACTAAAGGGTGCCTGAGGAGCACCAAATACAAAGCTACTCAGGTCCAATGGAGAAAGAGAAACATGAGGCTCAAAACGCCCCTTCTTCTCCTTCGAACGTGTGACAATGGTCCATGGCACTTGTTGGCGTGCCACATCAAGCAAATGGTCAAGGCACGAGCTATCTTAAGCGGGGTCAGAGTCTGAAGAGTTAGATACATGTGTCCGCTTGGCACCACTGCCTGTTGAAATGTCCCTCTTTCCGAAACAACAGTCTGGAGACCCTTGACCTATTTGCCTACTGATGGCTAAGGGACATTAACAAGGTAGACTTAAGTCATCTATAAATTATTATTAAGTGCCAATATAAAAAAAAAAATATGTCTAGCACTTATAATAATTTATAGGACTTAATAAAGTATTAGAAATGGGTAAATGTAATTTTTATTCTCTCTAGGGACATTGGCGACTAGCATTAGCGGTCATGGGGAGTCTTAGAAAGGATAAAAATTTAAATATCACTTTGTATTCCCTCTAAGGGAAAAATGCGGCTAGGGTGGGAATGCCTCTGGGTGCTTAGTGCATAGAAAAAGTAAAATTGCTGATTGGTTGTGCATTAGGTTGTTTTTTGGGTCACTTCTCTTGCATATGGGAGCAAGTCAACTTGGTTTGGCATTCATTCTATCACTTTGAACTTTGTTATTTTGGCTTGAAGCTGAATTAAAATTACAATAATTTTCTGAGGATGAAAATCATCCTGAAGAACGAAAACTCTCTCTATTTTATGGTGTGAATATTCAGATTTAAATCTGCACTTTATCTAATATTTTTATAATCCTGAAGCGAACCCAGTTTGGGTGTATTTTCATCTATTATAGAGCTGGAAAAATTATACTTTTGCTAACAGCTATTGCAGAGATATTTATAGAGGATTTGGCAAAATTTTCAGGTACTTTATAAAAGGTTTTCAGCCTTATTTCTAGTGCTGCAAGTACAGGTCAGATTTGGGGGTTTTTCATCATTAAAAAGGTCAAGTTATTGGTTCAGTTATTGGTGTTTCCTTATGCAAAAATATTGATAATATGATTTCTTCTCAAATAGCAAAAAAAATATTATACTTTGTGTGTATTTTGTGGTGGTTGCATTTCCTTTCCAAATCGCATTTTTCTGGGTAAATCAGATCTGCGGTAATTGTATTTAGTTCTTGCAGTATATCACCTGGGTTTTCATTTTTATCCTCTGAAGATTACAATCAGATTATAATGGGGACATTACAGTGGTATCAGAGCTAGTATTCCTCCCATTTTGTGAGGGAAATCTGTAGTGATAAAACTTGAAAGCAATCAGCCAAAGATCATATAGTCTATCATAGAAGGAACACTCCTAAAAAGGGAACTATGGAAGATCATGGTCAGAGGCCCCCTCCCAATGATGCTCTTAGCTATATGAACGAGACTATAAGCAGACTTCAGAAAGAGTTACAACAAACAATGAGGGAAAACCAAAAGAAAATTTGTGATGTTTTTACTAGTTCGATTCGTGACTTGGCTATGGCTTTACAGGGTAATACTACAGCTCCTAATCATGCAAATACTAATGTAGGAGAGGGCAGCTCTATAGGGGCAAACAGGAATACTTCCAACATTACACATACGACCTTCAAAGCCAAGGTTCTCCATAGAGAAGAACCGGTTGAGGAAGTGGTCAAAGTGGCATGGATGATGTGGAGGCCTATGGAGATGAATATATGCAACTCAGCATTAGAGTAAGGGATATGTTACCTTTCAGAGATTTTTGTCAGTTAAAGAATAATAAAAATGCAAGAAGCTATAGGAGGGTCCAACAAGAAGCACCAAGGAGAGATATCCAGCATAAGTTAGGGAAGGTAACTCTACCTTCTTTTGATGGCACTGAAAAATGTTCAGCTAGAGCTTGGGTACAAAAACTTGATACATATCTTTCCTTAAATCCTATGTATGAATAGGAAGCCCTCAAATTTGCAACTCTACATTTAGAGGGAATAGCTCATGAGTGGTGGTATCATGGGTTGATTACCCAAGGTCATGGTTCCATTACCACTATGGAGGACTTTTGTTCATGTTTGATTGAGAGATTTGATAGGACAAATCTAGATATGTACTTCAGAGAGCTAGCTCATCTTAAGCAAGAAGGATCACTTGAAAAATATATTTCTGAATTCGAAAGGATTTCGGTTATGGTTCCGGATATTAGCGAAAAGAGGTTAGTATTGTTGTTTATGGAAGGGTTAGAAGTACAACTAAAGGGCCTTGTGAAAGCATTTGATCCACCATCTTTATAGGGTGCTATTAAGAAGGCTTTTGACTTGGAAAAAGCAGTACCAAAGAGTAAAAACCTGTAGCAAACATCAATAGCATATGGACAGCCAAAAGGGATGAGGATGTACACAAGACAGCTTTTAGGTGCCACTTTGGTCATTTTGAATTTTTGGTGATGCCATTTGGGTTGACCAATGCTCCTGCCACTTTCCAATCCTGTATGGATCACATTTTTAGGGAGCCATTGAGGAAGTTTGTATTGGTACTTTTTGATGATATTTTGGTGCATAGCAAATCATGGAAAGAGCATTTGAAACATCTGGATATGGTTCTAAGCATCTTGGAGCAGCAATCTCTCTTTGCCAAATCATCCAAATGCAAGTTTGGAATGGAAGAAATTTTGTATTTAGGACATGTCATCAATGCAAGAGGGGTACATGTGGACCAACAAAAGATTCAAGCCATTTTAGATTGGCCTACTCCTACAACCCTGACTCAACTAAGAGGGTTCTTCGGTCTTTGTAGTTATTGCCGCAGATTTGTGAAAGGATTCTCACAACTTTCAACTCCCCTAACAAATTTGACAAAGCAAGGAGCATTCACGTGATCACAATCAGCCCAACAAGCATTTGAGCACCTCAAAAAGGTAACAAGTTCTTGTCCCGTACTTGCTGTTCCAAATTTTTCAAAGCCTTTTGTGGTAGAGTGTGATGCATCCGGAAATGGAATTGGGGCTGTTTTGATGCAAGACAAACATCCTATAGCATTTGAAAGTATGAAAACCTTAGGATGTAGAGAAGGGATACTCTATTTATGATAAAGAGATGTTAGCCATCATGCATGCTCTTGTGAAGTTGAGGCAATATCTTATTTGTGGCAAATTTGTTGTCAAAACGGATCATAATAGTTTGAGGTATTTCTTTAACCAAACTAATTTGAATGATAGGCAACAAAAATGGGTGAGTAAAGTACAATCCTTTGACTTCGAGATTGAGTTTTTTAAGGGAAAAAAGAACATAGTGGCTGATGTTTTGTCAAGGAAACCTCATTGTTGTTCCATGAGTGAAATTGCAGCAAATTGGAAGGCTGTTATAACAGCAGAATATGCCAAAAAGCAACTTGCTTGTGATATATTTGACGGGAAAATTGATGATGATAATTACCAGGTGGTGGATGGTCTCATCCTCTATAAAAACAGAGTTCTTTTGGTGCCTGAATCTAAGGTAAAACGCAGAATTTTATCAACCATGCATGACTCACCGTTAGCAGGACACCAAGGGTACTTTAAAACATAAAAATAGGTGAGAGAGAAATTTGCATGGAAAGGTTTAAAGAAGGAAGTATTACAGCACATTAGGGAGTGTCTTATTTGCCAACAAAGCAAGGCACAACATGAATTTCCAGCAAGACTTTTGCAGCCCCTACCCATTCCAAATCAGAAATGGGAGAGTATTTCAATGGATTTCTTCATTGGTCTTCCCTCAGTCCAAGGTAATACTGTTATCTATGCCGTAGTAGATCGTTTAACCAAGTATGCTCATTTTTTTCCTCTTCTTCCCAAGTTTGATGGACCTTAGGTGGCTGGAATATTTTTTAAAGATGTTTTTAGACTACATGGGCTACCCAAGAATATTGTGAGTGATAGGGACAACAAGTTCATGAGTTCTTTCTCGCAAGAGATCTTTCATCTTGCAAGCATGGAACTTACTTCAAGCACCAATTACCATCCACAAACGGATGGGCAAACAGAAATTGTAAACAAATGGATAGAGGGGTATTTGAGATGCTTTGTTATAGAGCAGCAATCAGCATGGATTAAGTGGCTTTATTTGGGTGAATTTTCCTACAACACCTCTCATCATATGTCCATTGGTATTTCTCCATTTAAGGCACTATATGGCTAGGATGCACTTTCCTTTGTTGATGTTTTTCCAGACAGTAGAGTACCAGGTGCCAAAGATTTATTACAACAAAGTCAGGATATCATGAAAGCACTCAAGGAATACCTTGCACATGCCCAAAATCAAAAAAAGCTATATGCAGATCAACGAAGAATAGAGAGGTCTTTTGAGGTTGCAGACATGGTTTTTTTAAGGTTGCAACCTTAGTGGTAATCCTCCCTCAAAGGGAAAGGTTCAAAAAAATTAAAACCAAGGTTTTATGGACCCTACATGGTCATACGAAAGGTGGGAAAGGTTGTATATGAGCTTGAACTTCCAGCTCAAAGTAAAATACATGTGTTTCATGTATCTTGTTTGAAAAAAGCTTTGGGGCAGCATATTGTTCCTTCCATGGAATTGCCTCCTCTTGATGATGAAGGCAAACTTGTCTTAGAACCGGAAATCATCTTAAAGGTACATGAAAGGAGAATGAGAAATAGAGTTATCCGGGAATATTTGATACAGTGGAAAGGACTACCTACAGAGGACGCTACATGGGAAGGTGCAGAAATATTGGAACATCCAAATCTGAAATTGCTTGTGGTCAAACAATTCGAGGAAGGGAGGACTGAAATGTCCCTCTTTCCAGAATAACAATCTAGAGACCCTTGGCCTATTTGTCTACCGACGGCTAAGGGACATTAACAAGGAAGACTTAAGTCATCTATAAATTATTATTAAGTGTCAATATAAAAAAAAAAAAAATGTCTAGCACTTATAATAATTCATAGGACTTAATAAAGTATTACAAATGGGTAAATGTAATTTTTATTCTCTAAGGACATTGGTGACTTGCATTAGAGGTCATGGGAAGTCTTAGAAAAGATAAAAATTTAAATATGGCTTTGTATTCCCTCTAAGGGAAAAACGCAACTAGGGTGGGAATGCATTTGGGTGCTTAGTGCATAGAAAAAGTAAAATTGTTGATTGGTTGTGCATTAGGTTGTCTTTTGGGTCACTTCTCTTGCATATGGGAGCAATTCGACTTGGTTTGGCATTCATTCTATCACTTTGAACTTTGTTATTTTTGCTTGAAGCTGAAGTAAACTTGTAGTAATTTTCTAAGGACGAAAACCCTCATGAAAAATCATCCGGGAGAACGAAAACTCTCTATTTTATGGTGTGAATGTTCAAATTTAAATCTGCACTTTATCTAATATTTTTATATGCCTGAAGCGACCCAGTTTGGGTGTATTTTCATCTATTATAGAGCTGGACAAATTATACTTTTCCCAACAGCTATTGCAGAGATATTTGTAGAGGATTTGGCAAAATTTTCAGGTACTTTATAAAGGGTTTTCAGCCTTATTTCCAGCGCTGCAAGTACAGGTCAGATTTGGGGTTTTTCATCATTAAAAAGGTCAGGTTCTTGGTTCAGTTATTGGTGTTTCCTTATGCAAAAATATTGATAATATTATCTCTTCTCAAATATCAGAAAAAAGATTATACTTTGTGTATTTGTGGTTGCATTTCCTTTCCAAATTGCATTTTTCTGGGTAAATCAGATCTGCAGTATTTGTATTTAGTTCTTACAGTATATCACCTGGGTTTTCATTTTTATCCTCTGAAGATTACAATCAGATTACAGTGGAGACATTACACCCGCATTGGAAAGCTCGACCATCATGTCATCTGTCTGATCTTTGACTTCGGGCTGATCTTTGGCTTCTGGCGTAGGGAATGTTTGCCAACCCTTAGGTCGTTGAGAGGCCCCTTTGTTCTTCTTTTGTTTATTCTGAGTGGGGGAGAGCTGGCAAGCCTCGTGAAGGTGCCCAGTTTGATGGCACAATCGACATCGAAAGGCGGTGTTCTCATAATCAAGAATTTGCATCCACTTGAAGTCATCATGGCGTAGTTCCAATTTGTTCGGAAGACCTTCATTGAAATCCACCTCAATGCAAATGCGTGCATAGGTGTATAGTCCCTGTTTAGACCACTCATCATCCAACCTGATGAATCATCCAAGAGAATTACCAATAGCTACACAAACCTGAGGATGCCGAAAGGGAAGAGGAAGATTGGGTGGACGAACCCAAACTGAGATTTTGGAGAACCATGGAAAATGGATCAAAATTCAAAAACCATGGTGTAAAAAAAAAGGCCAGCCCTACCCCAAAACCAAGGATCCTCAATGAAAACCCATTGATAATCTGTAGGAGAAGAGAACTGAACGATAAAAAAACCCTTGGCACATAACTGGACCTCACAATCGCGGGATCAAGTAGAATAAATCCATTGATGCAAGTCTTCACTCCGAGGCTAAAATCCGTTAAATCTACATATAATTGAAAAAATTTTGAGAGCACAAATGGAATCAATTACCTCTGGGAGTGAAAGGCTAACAACAGGGGTGTCTGCTTCCTTTTCCACAATGAATGGTGCATCAGGAGCCCTCGAAAAAACCTATGGTCGTGTTCCAATGGTGGCTGCCAGGAAAAATTTTTGAGAAGCCATTGGATGGCCACGAGGGGGAGTAACAACATTGTTGTGTTGAGCAGAGGAGCCGCGACCTCCACTATTGTTGTCTGATCTGGCACTGTCCATTTTGTGGCCTCCATCTTCAGCTGTCTTTGGCCCTTCTGGCGGCAAATGAGAGTGAGGGTTGGGAGGCGCTTCCACGCGGCCAAAAAAACTGTTTGGAGTCCCCTGTACTGTGGCGCTTCCCCACTACTCAGGCCGGTTTGGTGGAGACGGCAGCATAGCAACCAAGCTAGGGTTTCTGCGGGCCATATGCTTGAAATCTTGAATGTTTGAGTCGAAACTTAGAGATTTCAAAAGTGAAGATGTAAAAGAAGATGAGGGCAACCTCTTGAAGACGTGTTGTTGATTATATTCAATTTATCTTCATGCTTGAAGAGGGATGTGTGCCCATGAGTTTTCAAGACAAAGGTGTTTGATCAACACCAACATATTTTGGAAAATGTGAAGCCTTCTTGTGTCATTATGGAAGCGTTATTTTGGTTATGCCCATTTCAAACCGTAACGATGGTAATCGAGTGTTTTTATGCATGATAAATCCTCCTAAAGCTTGGCAAATTGATTTAGAGGTTGGCGCATTCATTTAGAGGAAAAATCTGCATGTTTCTTGCTTATTTTAGAAGTGATATTTGAAGGGTTTGAGCTATTTTTCTACTGCTGTTCACTGTTGTGTTTTTCCTAGCTATGGCGACTTGATTTCGAGGTTTTTTTGGCATGTCTTGATGGTAAATGAGCCAAATCTGAAATCTGATTCATGTTAGCATTTATTTCTAAGCAAGGGGAGTTTATTTGGTGTGTTTGGCAGCTAGAAAAGGGCTGGAATAATTTAAATCATTTTTCCTTAAACCTAGCGCCTAGATCTGGAATTTTTTGGTCTGTTTTGGAAGGATTTTCATGATCAGAAAAATCTGATTTTTAGTGCATTGGAAAGATCTAAAAATCCAGTTTATAATGCACTTTGTTTCAAGTGAAAAGAAGAAGTATTGATTAAGTTCCGGATTTTTAAAGTTTCAGCTGTCTGCAAGCTCTTTTAATTTAATAGCTGCCATCATAAAAATCAAAAATAGAAAATATTTGAATTCCAATTGATTCTCCCATCTCGCCCATCACCTTGGCTACTTCCAACCCCATCTTGGATTGTAATCAGCTAACATTGGGTTATTTGAGGTTGAATCAAAAGGATCTAATCCTTCTTGATTCGATTTGTGCTGAAATTTATTGCAAATTCCCATTTGTCAAAAAAGCGGACATCACACTGTGCAAGGTCTCATATTTCTAAATACAGTAAATTTCCAAACTAGTGAAAATCTTGGCATCTGTGTTCTTTAAACAAGCAAAAATCATCAAAAGGTGAAAACTTACTAAAAATAGTCATCCTTGTTAAGACTTGCTAAAAATGGAAAGTCTTGCAATCAGGCTTAGATCACTTGTATCAACTCACATCCCGCCTATCTCATTGCTTTTTGCCATAATTGCAAGGCTAGTAAATTGTCTCATGGTTCAAATAGGAAAGACAACCCTCGCAAGCTCCTAAAACATTAGTCTCAAGGTGAATTTTGTATGGCATTATAATGCCTCTAACATGGTTGATATCTATGACTTATGTACTTGAAGTTGCAAACGTTGATATGTGATTCTTGTTTGAAGACGGTGTAATCTTGTGAACGAAGTAATTATGTTTGTTGTAGATAATATGTTATCTTCTAAAAATAGATACAATTATTCCATGTCTATTCTACAATTAGAATGAAGTATTTCATTTCTTCCTATGTTGAATGTTCATTTCATGTGGATAGATGAAATTGATTCAGCCTAAACTCGTTCATAAGTCTTTATTGCATTTGAACTTGTGCTTCAGTCTTTATGATTATTATGCAAGATAGCTATACCTTGGATCAATTTCAGTGATCCAAGGCATGCTTTCAATTTTTTGATGCCAAGGTCATCTTGACCAAGTTGGGAAGAATGTTGGATTTCTGAACCTAGAATTGCCATGGGAGCATGGTTGACTTTTTCTTCTCACACCCTTCACAAGTGATCCAATAACATCATTTTGATTCTTCATTTGGTAATGTTGAATTGGTAATTTTATCAATTATTAAGGGAACCTAATTAAATCTAAGTTCCTAAGTTGTAAGTTTATCCTAAGTTTAAACTAGATGATATAATTAGTTTGATTGTTTATTAGAAAGGGAAACCTTAGACTAAACTAATAAACTAACCTAAGGACCTAAGTTGGTTTCTAATCTAATGTTTATGAACCTAACCTAAGACTTGGACTATCCTAAAGGGATGGCATGGATGACATACTAAGAGGTGTCAGTGGCAACTAATTTCTAAGGTATTAAAGAGGTTTAAATGGGGCATTAAACTCTTTGTTACCGCCAATTTTGGAGAGTGCATGAAAAGTTTAGTGGAGGTTGAGTTGTCACCTCTACTAAAGTTTGGTTGCATGGAAAGTTTTAAACTTGGTTATAGCCAACTTGGATTTTGCGAAAGCAGGAGATAAGGAAGGAACTCTTTCAGACCTATTTACATTAATTGATCTTTGCAATAAAACTTCCTAGGAAATAGGAAAAGTTGGAAGAAAAGATGGTTTTTGGATTTTCATTGTTTCATTTGGTTTTTGAGATTTGTAGCTCTCCATGTGGTTTTTCATTTTCAAACCTCCAGTTCAAATCTATGCATGTGTATTTTTACCTTTCATAGTGGGGGATGGTAATGTGAAATAAGCTAAGGAAGTTATAAGAAGAAGAAAGGGAAATGTTTCAAAGCTGGTTTTTGGCATTTTCGTGGAAGATTTGTTATCAAGGTTCTTATTGAATATTGACAACAAGGAATAGAATAAAAGAGATCTATCAGGAATGATAGGCCCTATCTCTTTAAGTATTTTGCTTTTATTTAAATGTCTTAATTAAAATAAACTTTTCTCTTGATTAGGAAACTCTTGGGTTCTGTTTTTTTTATTCTTCTCCTTGCTTCAATGACATTTCGACTTGGTTTTTTGTGATGCATTATGATTATTGTGTTTGTTGTGTTGAATATGAATCTAGGTTGTATTGATTTATTTATAGTTCGTGATTAGCTTGTTTCGCATGAAACTTTCTGGTATAGATTCTTGAAGCTTGTGTTTGTTTCATAGCTAGATTGTTACCTTGTTTAGGTAACTTGAAAACATGTAAAAAAGATGTCAATTCTTAATGAATATTGTATGGCTTTAGCTTTAACCGTTTTTCTTCGTTGTTAATCAATTGGTAACCACAGTTTTGTTTGGGGATTTATGTTTTGGCTATTGGACATTTTTACTTAAATTGTGGTTTCACAGAGGGCTTACTTTGTGACTATACTCATTTTGTTCTTGAATCTCTTTCTGTAGATTTTGTATGGGACATATGCCTGTGGTAGGAAGAAAATCCTTATGGTTCTTGTCTATGCCTGTTTACTTGTTGATATCAAGTGGGGACCAACTATATTTGGTCGAATTATATTGTGACTGTATTTTCATTATCTTTCATGGAATATCCAGCTTGTATAGAACTGGGATATGCTTATTTTTGGTTATCACCAAATGGGAACTGTATCAAGTCTTTATTTCATTCATAGAACCTTGTCTGGGTGATAGTATCTCTCGATGGAAGTGGAACAGAAAGGTTTACCTGTGGAATGTTTTTGGTTCTGTTCCTTTTTCGATTGATTCATTTTTGTATACCCATTCTGGGCTTGAGGTTCCCTTATGTAGATCTTGTTGATCCTTGGAAGGCATGCGATGACTGTTGTCTGTTTTATTCTTAGAAGAATGTTTTGTTAGAGGAGAGACTACTATTACTTTTCCTTTTTGCCATTCCTTGTTGATGGTATTATAATCCTTCTTGAGTGGAATAATTATGTTTGGGAGACTAGTACCCTCTTTCCTTTTCGGTTTTGTAAGTTAGCTTAGAACAAGAACCCATCTGGGTTAACCTGTGAAAATGGGTAACATTTTGTGGGCTTTTTCCAAAGTTGTGATATAACGTCTAAACTGTTTTGTATAGGATGAAAACCTGGTTGAACTCTGCTCTCTTCTTTAATCGTATTCTCTCTTCGAATAGGTTCCAACTCTTGAGTTTGTGGAACCTCGAATACTTTGAAAAATAGTGTCGTTCTTTTTTTGGGTTGCAGATCTTATTGCACTTGAATTTTGTGTTGATCATAGTGTTTCCTCGACTTTGGTATAGATGGGTATGAGTGTAAAATTGATCCTCCGAGAATGATATAGGTCTCGGGCTGGTTCTGAACTTTTAGTTCTCCTGTTCCTTTCCTTTAATTGGGAATTGATTGGTTTGAACATGTGTGTTGTTTAAAACGATTGATCATTCTTCTTTGTAGCTTGTAAAAAAACAATAAACATGTTGTTGTTGATGTTTAAAGGATTGCATGGTGTTGCTATGACTGTTACTTTTGAGTTCGAATTTGGATATGAATGTTGGTCTTTGAGAACTTATACCGTGAGTTAGGTTGGTCTTGTTCTAATTTCTTGATTGATTAAACATTTCTTACCTGTAATGTTGAGACTTGTTCTTGATCACTCCAATTCTTAGACTCTGAGTTGAGCCTGAGCTAGGTAAGATTGTTTGAAGGAATGATATTCAGATTCTTGTTTGATCTTACAGTCATAACACATATTGTTAACATTACGAATATTTAAAACAACATACTTTTTATAGAAAGGTAGTTGTTATATCATGGTACTTCTTCTTGAATAAGCAAATAGGTTGAGTTGTTGAACTTAAATTGGAAGCTTGATTGAGAAGTAAAGATTAAGTTAGAAATATGATTTACTTCTTTCTTAAGTATTGTTGTTTAGATGACTAACAGGTTGTAATAAGTTCATAATTATGTGTTTGAAATAGAATTAATTATGTGATTTAATTAGTTCTTACTTAAACATTACTTATTGAAGAATTCTATGATCTTTCTCTCTCCTTCTTGGTTTGTAATCTTTTGGGAAAATCTTTCTGTTAATTTTATTTGTGATTTCGGAACTGTTTCATTAAAAGAAAGGTTCCTTTTATGAAATAGTTAGATAAAAAACACATTGTTTTAGCGTTATAGCACTTATCATGGTCAGTTCATATGAGCTGACTCGTGCTAACAATTTTTCAGATGGATTTTGTAAAAGATGAAAGGAAGAAAGACATAGAAAGTTACATCTCTTTTACTAAAGAAATTGTCTCTTTGGTTATGATGACTATGTAGAGTCATTTACTTGAAATGTAACTTTTGTAAGAAAAGGAAGATGTATTAAAACTAGTTTTATATTGATGTAATGACATTTTGTAATCCTTGAAATATTCCCTAAGTTCATGTGAGTGGATCACTCCCTTTTTGATAAATGAATTTCTTTGATGATTGTTGTTTACTAATTTTCACTTACTTGAGATACTTTCATGACATGAGATGTGTAATATTACTAAGTAATATCATTTATGATGGGGGAAATTTGGATATGCATGTGATATGGGATTACCAACTTAAGATCTTATAATATATAAGACTTCTTGGATTAAGGATCTGCAATAATAGTTGATTTATTTCCAAGTGAAAGAGCACAACTAAGTTGATACTCTTTAGTAGATCCTTAAACATATAAAAAAGGGGAATATGATTGAAAATTAGATAAATGTGTATGAATTATTTGTTGTGTTTGAATCATATGGTGATCACTGTCTTCATAATTAGGACATTGGTCCTTGATAAAAGGAAAAAGGATCTATTATCCTTGTAATTAAACAAAGAGATTTATTTGAGATCTTGTTACGGGTGTTATGATTAAATTATAATCTTTGTTATGGATGGTTGGCTATGCTTTCCTTAAGTACATT
This sequence comes from Taxus chinensis, assembly GCA_019776745.2. Lineage (NCBI taxonomy): Eukaryota > Viridiplantae > Streptophyta > Pinopsida > Cupressales > Taxaceae > Taxus > Taxus chinensis. The sequence goes on from CM034150.1 coordinate 34,307,727, forward strand.
TCTAGTAATTGAAAAATGAATGTTTAAAAATGATAATAAAAGGATTTAGACTTCAGCATTATGAAGTCTACAGTAAAAGTTTCAATAAGCTTGTAATAAGCTAAAACTGAAGTAAAAAGATCTAATGATCGCACTTTCATTACATTAAGTTTAGTCACAACGACATATGAAATAAACTAATAAGATTAAGATGAACCTAAGCATGAACTTTGAGTGTTTAGGAAGGCAGAATTTATTTGCATACCTTTCTTTCGTGTAAAATACATCTCGTAACATTCTTGGGTTAAATGATGCTTAGTTGACCCTTAAAAGTGTTGTTATCATTAATTTATAAGATAATAATTAATTAGGTTAATAAAATTATAATCTTAAGTATGTTAGTCCAGTTGAGGAAACTCAGTTGGATGTTGGAACATAGCAACTATGGCATAGTACCTTCTTAATGACATGGTTCATTACATGGATACTATGATGCATCCTGCTATGCCTCAACACCCCACTTAGTTCGATTAATGTGATTGACATAAGTGGAAGTTAGGCTCATGGTTCCACCCTAAAAAAAGATAGAAACCTAAGCTAGTGTTGTGGCCAACTCATGTTGACTTAGGGTGACTAGACACACCTAATCGATGTAAATCGATTGAGTATGTTTATGTATCCTTAGTCACCACGAGTAGTCTTCCACACTAGTGCATGTTGTTGCCCTTGTCTAGTGTGAAACATAGGATTAGATTGGGGTGACAGAAGTCAGGAAAGACCATTCTAAATAACAGAACAAGTGTGAAGAAGGACATATTCCTTTCGACGAGTATGTCGTCTAAGAATGTAAACATGGGAAACATGTTTTAAAACTTTGGCCAAAGTATCGCAAGCTATTGGTTGTGTTGTCCTATGTCACCTAGTCTAAGATGCAGGATTTTAGATGAATATCAGTAACAGATATTCAGATAGGCTTCTTAGACAGAACACTTGGGTACCCCTAAAAGGGTAAAGGAACCAAGTATACATAGTATACACATTATAAAATTAACATGAGAGATCGGTATAATATCGAGTCATAGAATGCGAGATCAGTGTCGCACTAAGTCATTTACAGCTGGATATGGTTTTCTGTTATGAGATGGATTGGCAATGGAATGTGTGTTCTAAATTATATTAATTTGGAACAAATAACATTATGTAAAAAAAAAAAACCCTTGTTTCTAAAGTCTTAAAAAGTGGATGTTACAGGCATACTTAGATGCAAGAAAATGGATGATTCAATTTATTTTAATAGTCACAGACGGGGGTCATCATGGTTGAATCATTAAGACAATTGTCACGGGGGTGAATTTTGAAGCCAAGGGGAGTATGGTGATGATTTCCATGTTTTGTCCCCAACCTTGTGTTCAAAAAGGATCATCATGTTTCCATGATTTGTTGGAAATATTGTCATTGATGTCAAAGGAGTGGTTGGGCTTATGAACGGAAGTTTGTCAAAAAGTAACGGAACTTACCAGAATTGTTTAGAGCCACGATAACAGAGGTTTTAAGTATATGAAAAGGATCGTTTTTGCATAAGAAAGTCAACAATATGATCGAAATGTAAACAACAATCAATAGAAGGAAAATATTCGTGTTTATTGAAGGGTATAATCAGTAATATGTTGCAGAAAATGATCAGTATTCATTACGGACAAATCAATTGTTTATAATCAGCATTAGGCAGCGTTCTATTGAAGGGAAATAAGCATATGGACGGAAGACAAACAATCAGCAATCAACAAAGAAAAAACAACAGTCATGACCAGAAATGGTGCAACTCCCAAGGACCTGCGATTTGCTTTTGGAGCCATGATTTTCCCTTGGAGGGCCCGCAATCTTGCATGGAGGGTGGCACTAGCATTTGAGGAGGAAGCATTAATTGTTTGTATAGTTATTTAATTAATGGGAAGTGGTTAATATAGTTATGGCCGACATATGTATTTGCATTGTTAAAATAAAATATGGTTAATTAAATTAAATGAAAGGGTGTGTCGGTTGGAAGAAAAGATGCATTTCTGAAAGGGTACGAATGGCTATATAAGGAAGATCATTTGAGATTTATTTTCAAGCATTCAAGTTAAATATCCTACGGGGAAGAGAAGAAGCATAAGAGCACATTTTTAGAGCAACAGATCTAAAGTTGAAAAGAAGAGTTTCCATCTTTTGTTAAGACATCAACAGTTCAAAGGTGGTAAGGAAGTTTTGTAAGGAGGTTGGTACCCTCATATCAGTGTCTCTTACTGAGTTGGTGCTTGGTGAAAGGGGTTGGTACTCCAGTAGGTTGGTGCCTACAAACATTTGAGAAATATGTTAAGAAAGATTTTCTCTGTGGTTTTTCCCGAAAGGGTTTCCACATAAATCTGGTGTCTTTTTGCATTACTTTGTGTGGTGTTCTTGCATTAAGGTGTTGCAGTTGGTGGATGGGGAAAAATTAGCCATGGGCTGTATTTATGAGGCTATGGATCAAGCAAAGGAACAGACAAGGGCAGCATACAAAGACAGGATAACTAAGTATGGGCCTATATAAAAGATTATAAATAATAGATGGAACAATCAACTCCATCGCCCTATACATGCAGCTAGATATTTCTTGAAACCAAGATATCATTATAGAGCTCAACTTGGAGAAGATCAAAAAGGAGAAGTAAAAAATAGTTTGTATGAGTGCCTAGAGCACATGGTCCCTAATGAGAGGCAACAACTTGAGATTCACCAACAGATTAGTTTCTTCAGCAGAACCACAGGTACCTTTGGGAAAAACCTTGCAAATATTGCAAGAGATGTGGACCAAGTAAGCAATTCCAAGTTTTTTGAAGTTCAATTAATTAAACTTTTTAATAAATAATCGTGAATTTTTAGCATAAGACAATCTAATTTGTTGGATTATGCTTTAAGTTGTAAGTTTTACTTTTAATTTTTAGCTTTATTCTTTATTTTCATTGATTAATAAATAAACATTTACATTTTTTATCGCAGCACATTGGTGGGATTCATTTGGTAGTCAATGTCCTCAATTGCAAAAGTTTACAATTAGGATCCTGAGCCAAACTTGCAGTGCTTCTAGGTGCGAGCGCAACTAATCCGTCTTTGAGCGGATTCACATGAAGAAAAGAAACCGTTTGGAACAACGGTTGAATGATCTTGTCTTTGCACAGTACAACCTCCGGATAAGGCGCAACCAGTTGCTGAACGGAAGACCTAATAAAGATCTCATTGTCTTGGATGATATAGATCGAATCTCAGATTGGGTAGACGAGAGTCAGCCAACAGAGTTTGATCCCGATGACTTGGGGTGGATGGATTTGGGTTAGGATGATGAGCCACTGGTAGCACCGCCGCCACCGTCACGAAACATAGTAGGCACTAGTCGCACTCGTGCTACTGTCAGTGCCAATACAATTGTTGTAGATGTACCTGAGAATTTGGATGGGTCCGAGTCAGAGGACGGTGATGATATCAATGAGGATCAACCTGAGGATCCCATTCTCACTAGCGTTGCAGAGTTTGATGATTGATCATTAATGTCATCTAGTTTCTTCTAGAATTTTGTAACTTGTAGTATATGTATCAATGATCATAGCATGTTGGTTTTTGGAGTCTTGGACAATAGAGGACATTTAGAGACTCATTTATGTATTTTGTTTCGGAATCTCATATATGATATATGTATTATGTATTGGAATTGGAGTTCACGCCATTTTGCTATAAACACCTTTCTTACATATATACATGAGCAAGCTTTGCATATTTTGTGTAATTGTGGGAATCATGGTTTCTAATCTTTTAAATATATTCTTTTCATTAAAAAAATAAATTTTTATGTGTTTTTTAGTAAACCGGTTCATAAAGTTTGAACCAGTCCGGTTCCGGTCCAGTCCAACCTCCACCGGTTCCGATTTTTAAAACATTGATGTATATATCCTCTATGAAAGATTTAATGTTTGTTCAATGACATCCTTTAAGGTCTAATGAGGGGCATTGAAAGATTACCTAAAGCAAAACAAGCTATTGGTAGAGATGTTGATAAATTGGAGGAGACAACTAGTCTCAAAGTAAGAGCAATTTCGACATATGTTAAGGTCCAATTATGCAATCCACACTAAAGAAGAAAGGGCACAGCCAACCCAAAACCCTAATTTTGACCTAAAAAGTAAGTCACCCTGCACATTTAGAGCATCAAATCCACACCAAAAATTATGAAAACATCTTTTCCTTATTTCTCCTAGTTTCTACAATCATATGCAATATTAAATCAACCCCAAACTACAGATCTGATATAAATATCAATTTTCCATACCCAGAAAAGCCTGCAAACAGCTGAAATATTCAAAAATACATAACTCCCTCAATATCCCATATTTTCCTCTCAAATAAAATGCACATAATTCTATAAATTAAGATCTTTCCAAAGAACTAAAGATTTGAATTTTATGACAACGGGAAACCCTCCAAAATAGCCCCCAAAAGTCCCAGTCTAGTCGTTAGGGTTAAATGGAATGACATCAATTATTTTCAGCTCTTTCTAAACTTCAAAAACCCTCCAAATAACAGTCCTACACTTGAAAAATTATACCAACATAGAGTAGATTATATTTTACCTTGTTCACTCACAAAACATGCCAAAACAAGTCCCATATCAAGTCGCCATTGTTAACAAGTATGAATCATGCAAAGAACATACTTCAACACAAGAGAACTCAACAAATGGAACAAGAGAGAATACTTCAATTGACCAAAACCAGCTCACTAACTTCCCACGCAAGTGAGAGAGAAAGCATCAATGGGCCTGCATCCCAACTCCAAGCATGGAGCATAAAATAAATATCATCGTAACATAAGTCCAACAATGATCCCAGCACTCCTTTTATAAGCAAGGAGGCACAAAATTCGAAATCCCTAGGAGAGGGAAATTATTAAATAAAAGAAGTTTATTTCCCTTAGGTGTGGCGTCCCCTTTTAAAAACAATGATTTTAATATTTAAAAGCCACCTAAATATTATTTAATTAATTCCCCTTTTTAATTTGCATTTTGGGAATTTAATTAAATAATTACTTGCTCCATAAATATGAAATAATTAAATAAATATTGTTTTATAATGTCAAATGATTAAAATCACTCTCCAAGCAATATTATAAAATTATTTAATATAATTTTCCCCTTGCAACATCCCTAAAGCCCACGGGGAATGATAGGCTAAGGGTCTTCAAAAATGGGGACATTACAGTCCTCCCTCCCCAAGATTGCTTGCCCTCGAGCAATAACAAGCTCATGTGTCTGTGTCCAAAAGTGTGGTACTCAAAAAGCTGTGCTCCCATGTAATGTCCCCTTTTTCAAGACATTATTAATATTTATTTTGCATTTGCATTGTAACCCCTTGGCATGCCTAGCGCTACAAGTGGGAGTCTTTTTAGTTAGTTTAATGTGCACATAGGTTAGTTACTTTTATTTATTTAATTAATAAATAAATAAAGTGCACATAGTCTTATTATTAAATATTTTAATAAGAGTTTATGTTTTCCCTCCAAAAGGGAAAGGTCAGTCTTTATGGGATATTGCACCCCTTAGTTCTATAAAAGGGAGGTCACATTTTCCTTAAGAGGTTCATGTTGATAAATTATTGATTTCACTCCATGCTTGGAGAATTGGGATGTATGCCCATGGGATGTATGCCTTAGTTCTTGCATTGATCTCTCTCTTATTTGGATCCATTATTGAAGATTATTGAAGACTCCATTGTTCTTTCCATTTTGCTCTCGTGTTGAAGGTGTTTGTGCATGATATTTTCTCTCTAGCTTTGGCGACTTGTCTAGGGTATTGGCGCATTTTATTGAGGGTAAAATCTGCATGTTATTGAGTATTTTGAAGGGTTATAAGTGCTGGAAATTATTTATGCAATTCACCCTAACGCTAGCGACTAAGTTTGGGATTTCGGGGGCTGATTTGAGTGCTTTCTAGAGCATGCAAAGATTTGATATTTATTTTTATGAGAAGCTCATAATTTTCCCTTTCTACTGCATTTGGTTTCAAGTTAAAAGAGTTAGCATTTTGGGAGTTATTAATTTCCAAAGTTTTAACTAATTTTCAGCAATTATTATTTATTATTTTTACTTCTGCAAATTGTATTGGCTAAAGAAGTATAAATACCAACTGGATTGCCCATCAAACCCTCACCCTCCAACCTTATTTGGGTTGTATTGAAGCTGACACTAGGGTTCGTTGAGGTAAACCTATGAGGGTTTATCTTCTAAGTGTTTATTTTTGCAAGTACTTAATAATAATCAATTAATATCCTACAAAGAGATATTACATCCCATGCCACTCAAGTGAAGTAGCATTTGCAATATCTTGGACCACTTCATTCTCCTAAAAGTTAGGAGTGTAGTCTGCTGTAATTTCTTCTTCAAACCTGCGCATGAAGCAAACAAATTAGAAAAATAAGTGTTGAAAAACACTTTTCTAATGTGTCTCTATGGCATGTACAACTCCTTCGTGTATGGGCTACCCCCAAACTCTGTTATGTGGCCCGAAGTGCTGATGTAATCTCCAAAAATTAGAATTGGAGTGGTTGGTTTCCACCCCCAAATAGTTACCCATGAGTCAAAATCAAGTACCAACACCCATATCATCAACTGCATGTGAAAAATATGAATGATGGAAGTGATGGTAGAGTTGGTCATAAAGATTTTTTCCATCAAAATGAAAGGGACATCTATCATATTTCAAAATTATTTTCCCCACATGAATGAACAACAATCTAGTGTATGAGATAGGCCCCCATGCAACTGAAATTCCATGCCCAACAATAACAAATTGAAGACTAGCCATATGCTTGGCTGGAAAAGAAACTCTTACCATGCAAAATGTGGTCCATGTGATCCATTCTTCATCTTCACAACCCTCAATACATTGTTCTCAAGAAAACAAATTTTGAAACTTAATCATATGCATCATATAGAGCTGATTCAAAGTGAATCTCATGACAAATGTGGTACTTCTCACTATCATGGCTGAAAATACATGCTTACCCTTTTTTCTCAGAAGATAACATGACAACTCAACATCATACCTTCCTCTTCGCTGCTCCCCATGTAAAAGAAGTGCTAAATGGTCAAAAGAAGAATCTGTAACATGTACCCATGATGCTCCAAACTGAAAACCAGCGAACCGTGTAACTAAATCCTTTTGTAAGCATGGAAACATGTCCTCAAACCAAAAATGTACATTACAGCAGTGTGAATGTTAAGTATGCACATATTCCTCTTGGATGCAAACTCAAACATGAATAGATGATACTCGTACCTTCCTCTTATGACCTCAACAATCAAAAACTGAATTTTATCAAGGTATGAGAACAATAGAATGTCCATCTTAATCATCTTATGAGCACTAGTAAATACAAACAACTTGTTATTTACTTCTCCATACCATGTAGAGGGATGACATCTCACTATTTTTGTTGCACCATGCACATAAGAAAAAGAGAAACCATAATTCATACATCCATAAACCATATCACCATAAACCCAAGGAACTTCAAACCTTTGATTGTGCCCATGTACCTTCTTTATGGATAAAGAAAATAAATCTAAAATATCATGCTTGGGGCTGCTCATTAAATTTTCGTACCATAAAACACCACTTCTCACCTTGTAATTATGAACCTTTACTTGACATGTGCATGGAGCTTCCTTGGAACTTGATTCTAGAAGAGAAAACACACGTATTTGCTCCCTAATAACTGCTGTTATACACAGACCAGCAAGCTTACTGTCATGATTCTCATTTGTAGGAGTCTTAGGCATCCCTTTCCTTTTGCCATGTTGACACTTATGCACCCAAGTGTTAGGAGCAAAAACATCAACAATAGTATGACCAAAATACCTTTTATCCATCCATCTAACATGCTCATGCTCATACTCATATTCATCAAAGCTCAACAAATAAGGAGGAAATAAACATGAAAAATCATACCTTGGGCTGCCCCCAACATCTACAAAACTCAGAATTTCTGAGTTTAGGACAGCGCTCTTTCCCTCATCATTTTCTTCATCTAAACCCCTTTTTTCTCCTTCACCAATGCTTGTGTCATGTAGGAAATGACTTGGAGTAACCATGAGAGTCATACTCCCTTTTTGTCCTTCAAATGGCTCATGATGGAGGTGAATGGTATCCTTCAAATTTGATTTTTTCTTATGCACATGCTCATCAACAACTCGATCATTAGTCCTAGCCAAATCACACTTGGAAGAATTTATCACCTCAATGTAGCTGTTAAGCGGTTGCTTTTTATGTGGAGGGAGATATGGTGAAATAGACCTCTTTAAGGCCATATCGAGGTCTACCCTTGGCTGCCCCTTTGAAGCTTGTGTTTGATCACTCAATAGTGACCTTGGCTGCTCCTCCTTCACTATTTTTCGTTGCATATGTACAACAATAGCGTACAGACCGGCAAACTGAGAATGGTCTAAAGTGCTCGGAAATGCCTCTTCTCCTTTCCTATCATTCATCCTCTCATCCTTGCATTCATTGTCAATCCAAGTAGCATTAGTAACAACTAAATAATGATCATTAGTTACCTCTTGGCTGTCCTCATTTGGCTTGTCCATGCAAACTTGCAAATCAGATTTTTCTTCCCTCTTGGGCTCATCTCCCATGATTATCTTATCAACATGCATGCAATCATACAAAGGAAAGGAAACCTCTTCAAAAAATAACTCTTTACCTTGCTTATTTGCATCTAGGGGCTCTTCTTCCTTCTCTTCCTTTTGAACTAAGTCTGATTTTTCTGTGCAAATGCCAACTCTCATGCAAGTATTAGATACCAAAGTTTTATGATTAGACACCAAAGAACTCATACCTTGAAAAATCAGTCTTCACTTTGTTCGAACATTTCTCTAGGACACCTTGGGCTAGTGTATGAGCAACACATGATGCCTCTTGACCCAATCCTTCTCCAACATGATAGCAAGTGTGTTGAGGGACTCTCATATTCATTTAATATCAAAGACATAATGGCTTGCATGGAAATCATGATCTTTTGAGCATGATCATTACATATAACATCAAAGAACACCTCAAACATGTGAGAAATAAGATCATTACATTCTAAATCCATCATTATAACACAAGATCTTACTTTTGCCATAGTGTTCAAAATGCAAACCCTCTTACCAAAACAAGGGCTTGTGAGGTCCCACAAACCTTGGAAACTTCCCACCATGACCTCAAAGATGTCTTCCATGATAACATCACATTATGGCAATTTTGGGGCTGTAATTCGTATAACCTCACTAATGCAGTAGATAACCATAATTCTTACCTCCCCGTTTTCATGATCCAACAACTCGTGCTTAGCTAGCTGCATTACCAAGGAATCCCTTACAAAAAGCATAGATCCATAATCATCTTGCTCTATTGTTACCAAGCAACTTACCGCTTCTTCCAAAATTTTGAGCAACTCATCCTTTGATGGAGGTAGGTGCTTCAGAGCTCTACCAAGTCTCTGGAATCTTGCCTTCATGTTACCTGCACTAGATAAATCCATGGTCCACAAGCAATGTCAAACCTCACAGGTGCAGAAGAACATGCTCTGATACCACTAAAATGTCCCCTTCTAGGACAAGTTAGGAATTCATACAAATCTGATCACACACAGCTGTAAATAATTAATTTTCAAACCCCAACTGCTGCAATTTTTAAAAATTCATATATTTGGCTAGAGAAATCCAAATGAGCTGAAATTTTGGATAATGGACCACAAAAATATGAAGAACAATATGCAAAAATCAGATTTCGCACAGCAACCCGAAACCCTAATTTTGACCTAAAAAGTAGGTCGCCTTGCACATTTAGGGCATCAAATCCACACCAAAAATTATGAAAACATCTTCTCCTTATTTCTCCTAGTTTCTACAATCATATGCAATATTAAATCAACCCCAAACTGCAGATCTGATATAAATATTAATTTTCCATACCCAGAAAAGCTTGCAGACAGCTGAAATAGTCAAAAATGCATTTCTCCTTCAATATCCCATATTTTCCTCTCAAATAAAATGCACATAATTCTATAAATTAAGATCTTTCCAAAGAACTAAAGATCTGAATTTTATGACAACGAGAAACCCTCCAAAATAGCCCCCAAAAGTCCAAGTCTGGTCGCTAGGGTTAGATGGAATGACATCAATTATTTTCAGCTCTTTCTACACTTCAAAAACCCTCCAAATAACAGTCCTACACTTGAAAAATTATACCAACATAGAGTAGATTATATTTTACCTTGTTCACTCACAAAACATGCCAAAACAAGTCCCATATCAAGTCGCCATTGTTAACAAGTATGAATCATGCAAAGAACATACTTCAACACAAGAGAACTCAACAAATGGAACAAGAGAGAATACTTCAATTGACCAAAACCAGCTCACTAACTTCCCACGCAAGTGAGAGAGAAAGCATCAATGGGCCTGCATCCCAACTCCAAGCATGGAGCATAAAATAAATATCATCGTAACATACGTCCAACAATGATCCCAGCACTCCTTTTATAAGCAAGGAGGCACAAAATTCGAAATCCCTAGGAGAGGGAAATTATTAAATAAAAGAAGTTTATTTCCCCTAGGTGTGGCGTCCCCTTTTAAAAAGGGTGATTTTAATATTTAAAAGCCACCTAAATATTATTTAATTAATTCCCCTTTTTAATTTACATTTTGGGAATTTAATTAAATAATTACTTGCTCCATAAATATTAAATAATTAAATAAATATTGTTTTATAATGTCAAATGATTAAAATCACTCTCTAGGCAATATTATAAAATTATTTACTATAATTTTCCCCTTGCAACATCCCTAAAGCCCACGGGGAATGATAAGCTAAGGGTCTTTAAAAATGGGGACATTACATGCCCTAGCTGGACTTTGTGCCCTAGCACGAAGGAAAATCCTTGTCGTTCTCAAATTCTGAATATGAAGCTAACTTGTGACTCCCCGATGAAGCCACCAAAGCAACAAATGAGAGGTTTCATCACCAAGTGTTGTGACTATTGAGGGCTTCCGTCCTCAATAGGATCCAATGATCATATGGTTGAGCATTCAGGCAATGATCATAATGCACAAATGAGCCAAGCAACCCCTTTTATAGTTTGTTGTGGCACCAAAGATCAATTAGAATGTCTCTAAAGAAGACCGACCTCATAATGGATCCTTTTCTCTTCTAATTTTCCTTTGTCTTAACCCAACCGGCCTGACTATATAAAGAAAACTACTAAAGAAGAATGCAAAGCTCAAAAAAATTACTAGTAAACATGACAATTACTCCACTTACTCAGTTCCTTCTTGCCCACGGGAAGTGGAATGGGATCAAAGTCTTTGAATCGAAATAGCTTGGAAAAGCAGACATTACATGGCTTCAATGAATTAAGACGCCAAAACATTAAAGCATAGTTGAAATTGACATGTTAAACAAATGGAACAAATTTCTTCTCAACACTTATTTTTCCTAGCTGCAATATATCCTCCCATGCTCCCTCCAAACTTTCAAATGCCATCAAATGATTTATCCTTTTCGTTTCTATTTTTCCATCTTACTTCCAGCTCTTTTTAAAGTATCCACTCCGCTATCAATCTATGGGATATGTTGACACCCAGTCTTCCAAGCTAGTGTTGCAGGGTCCAACTAGGTGTTAAATTGATCAAATGGCACATTTGTTCCTTTGGAATGGATCTTATGCATGACTTAGCCATAAAAATTGAAAATTGATTATAAAAAGAAGTTAAAACACTTAAGAAGAAGTATAAGGTTGAACTGCCATATTTGAAGTTGGTGCAAAAGCCATATGAAAAGTGATTTTCTCATAAATAGTTGCAGCAAATAAAGGCATATGAGGCTTAATGGGACAAGGTCATATGAGAATAGGATTCATTAGCAGGTGACATGGGGATCAAAAGGCATCTGGATCTTAAAGGGTGTAATGTCCCCATTCCTACGCAGAAGGCTTAAGGGGCTTAACTCAATCTTAGCCTTGGTCATACCCAAGAGGCTAGAGACGTTGGAGGATATTGGGTATGGATTTTCATCGCCATCTTCACCTTATGTTATGTTTCGTCATTGACTTGGGTGATGGGTGAATATGTGGCACTTTATGTTATATTTCATCGTTGGGATAACTTAAGTCATTTTTTTTAACATGTACACAATAACGTCACTTAAGTTTAATTTTTGCACATGGGAAATTTCCAAAGGGGGCATTAGGGCTTCTTTGGCCTTTTTGAGTTAATAAAGGATTCTTTTATAGTGAGCATTGGATTTGCCCTAATTTGGATCAGATCTACGGTGGAGATTATAACATCTTTTTGGAAGATGATTATATATTTCCCCTTCAGGTTGTTTGAGGGGGAATCATCTACTTCTATTTTGAGATTTTGCTTGTGCAAACCCTAGGGCTGCATGTTCTGGGAGTTCTCTTCTTTGTGGAGGTCAGATTTTGCAAGATCCCTAGCTTCAATGGTGAGAGATCCATTCCTAGCCGGTAGAGCATTCTTTGGTGAGGGTTTCAGATCCATGTCTCTAGCTTCTTGTCCGTATTTGGGAATATTTCATATTTCCATCCTTCTACATTCAGATTTTCGGTTCAGATTTGGAATGGCTATTTTCTAGGGTTGTCTACTAAGTTCCATATTTGAGGAGTACTTTCGGGTGCCTTCCACCCATTGGAAAATTGTGCTTGAATATGCATTGAATAGATATTGGATTTATCTATCTTTTTGAGCTATCATTTGTAATCAAATTCCAAGTATTTCCAGAGTTATTACTTTTGTAAGTTTCAGCTATATTTTCATCATTAAAAATTCAATTATCAGAATTTCGGAAAATCTGATTGGAGATTTTTTTTATATATATTTTTAGCCATCTTGGGTATTAATTTCATCCAATTTGAGTAGCTGGAAGTGATAGATCTCAATTTGTCCCCAAGCGTTGGGCTTTGGGTGTTTTTCAGATTTTGTTCATTGTTGTCATAAAAATCAAAATTTCATTCTGCAGCTATTTTTAGGGTTTATCCCGAAAAGGGGATATTTCGAAGGGCACAAATATCATTTAAAACAAAACCAAATCTAAAATTGCGACACAGGACTCATCGAATCTATTAAAAATATTCCCAATTTTATAGGATAATACCTTATGTTTGAGATATTTCATGTAAAGTGTAAAGTAAAATATTAATATTTTCACAACCACCTCAAATGAATTAAAAATTAAAAAGGGAGAGAGATAGTAAATATTTAAAGGGAGAGATAGCAAAGATGGCAAAGATACAGTATATTCATGAAGAAACTTCTATAGAGTAGGCAGTAATATATTTTTTAGAGTACAGCATTTACTCTCAGCTGTGTAGAGAGTCAAGCTACTGCAATTAGAGATCTGAAACTGCTGCTCTTTCATCAGACCACTATTCTGTAAGACTGTAACAGAATTGGAGCACTCTAGAAAAGAATGGAAAGCCCAGAACTCTTATAAATAAAGGTCCTGTCAATGTAATAAGGATCTCTTTCCTACTTGGTGTGCAATTTTTGTTTGTAGGGTTTAAGATTTCTCCAGATACCCTTGTGTGCTCATTTTTCGTGTCTCATCTATCTTTATGAATTCGCTTTCAAATTTTGAATGAGGTGTTGCTGCTGTGCCTTTGCAGAGTTAAGACTGATGAAGAAGTTGTTGATTGAGTGGATTTGATACCTACAGGATATGTTGTCAATTACACCAATCGAAAGTATGCAATTCTAGTCTTATAGGATTATTTGAGTCTCATATGTAATTCTTAATTTGTATGAGGCAGTCATTGCGTGTGCATCAATATGGAGAGTTTGTCTCTGTAGTGTCGATTGAGACTTTTGATATCTCATTTAATTGTCATTTTGAGTTCAAAGCAGTAATATAAATTGTTCTTGGAAGTAATTTATATGATCAGTTTTAATTCCAAATTCTTGAAGTCTTTGATGGCAGGATTTTGACCTTGCTTACGATGTTTGTTTTAAATGGGTCCCCTTGCCTTGTAATTAAAACCAAAAATGCATGAGGAAAAAATGGCATTAGGGTAATGACTACTCATGGAGGTCATCTTGAGATGAATAACCCACAAAAACAAAATTAGTAACCATGATAATTTTATCATTTCTCTCTTATATGTGTTGGATTTGTATATATCCTTAGATCTTCACGGATTTTGATTCTTCTATTCCAATCTTAATGTGTGTCAGGTTATTCCATGTTATGCCCAATTAATTTAGAAGGCAACAATATGTGGCAATTGCATCACCAACTTTCATCATGTTGCTCATTTCCTTGTATCTTATTTGTCCAATGTGCTTAATTGAATATTTACTATGGCTTTTTTTATTAAATTGATAATCTTTATGTACTGTGGGAAAGCTCTGGTATGTCTATTGATGTGATCGCTGTGGACATACAGGGATACCGAGACTGATGTGGCTACAGCTAACTAGGCAAATTAACAAGGAACAAATACGCAATTAATTTTTAAAATATGTTATTGATTCATTTGCATTCGTTTCTATTTCCATGTCGGATGAATGTTTGGAACATTCCCTTATTTCTGTTTCTAACCCTCCTGAACTCGTTTTCTTCTCTGAGAACAAAATTGTCTAAAAAGAAAAGGCTGATTCATTACATTATGGTTAGACAGAATTTTAGTTGCAACTCTTCTGGAAAACAAGTCATAAGAGAATTCTACTTATGAAGCAAGAAGAAAAAGGAAAATGACAAGAAACAAAAACTCGTCTTAAACTTGCTTAAATTTTAGAAACAGCACAAACTCTCCAATTCTTTCCCATTCTTTCAAACAGTGTTGCGCAGAGACTCGTCTCGTACCAAAATGATGTGTCTCGGAGGCTGGTACTTGTCTTGGAGACTTGCTTTTGAGTGTTTTCAAAATAATATATATTTTGTACTCTCGACCTTAAGATATGATGAGATATCAAAAATAAATATCAATATATTTACATTTATCCTTTGTCAACATCTAATATATTAATTTAGAAAAGGTAGTACTGTTTTTCTTAGGCTGTATATTATTGTATTTTCTGAAATTTACATAATATTGTTTTACCATCTCCAAATACCCATCTCCTATTTTTCTGAAAATGGTGTGCTTGTCCCCATCTCCTCGTACCGATACCAGTACCCGTACCCATCTCCTGGTAACTATGCTTTCAAACAATATTTTCCCATGCTCTATCCCTATTCCCTTTTCAAAGGATTAATTCCATATTTCCATGGGGTCTTGGAATAGGGGGGACAGATCTTGGGGATGGGGGACCAAGGGCCCAAGTTCGGGGACGGTGGGGGGACAGCGGTGCAAATATAGTTCTTGAAAAATTAGTTATAAAAAAATGTATAACGAATAACAAATGAAACTTTGAGTACTAAACACATTGCATTGAACAAGGAGGTCAAACTTTGGTAACTATGATTCTAAAACTGACGAGGGCTCTGACACGGAGGCGGTGATTAAAGACAAGGAGAAGGTAAGCATAAAGGAGCCCGTGAACTCTCAGACTGAGGAAAAGGAGGAAAAACCAAAGCGTGTGATAATAAAAGTTGTTGGCAGGAAGGATGGCGGGCCACGCACCAAAGCCCGCAACAAGGCCATGGAGAACTAATGGCTGGCCTTTGGCTATCCTTCCTTTTTCTCTGTTGGTTTCTCCTTTGGGGTTTTTTTAATCAAAAAATGTACTGGTTAATATGCAGACTTTATAGTAGTCTGGCTCTATTTTGTGGTGGTCTGTCGTCAAGTCTTTTTCACTTAGCCTCCATGGCTCTTTGATGGTTTTTGTTTGAAACTAGCTTCTTTTTGTACGGATTTTTTTGGTCCCCTTAAAACCAAACTTTTTTATCTTATCGAAAAAAAACATTGCATTGAACAATGAAAATGCCAAATATAAATATATTAAAATTTATATCATAATGTATATACAAAACGATGATTACATTCAAAATTCAATTACAAATGGCCAATGGCCTAATGCCTCTAAGCTCGAGGGCTTCCAGCTTGATGAATGTGTTGAAACTTGAATGGTTGACCAATGAAGACTTGGCACTTGCTCTTCCTCTTGTTGTTGCTCTCTCTTGCTAATGCTCTCAACGTATCACTCTTAGAGACTTGCATGCTCTCACTTTTGCACTTGCAGCCTTCATCAATGTTTTCAAGCTTTGATAGTGATTTGGAGTGAGGGTGTGAGGTTCATTTATAAAAAAAAATGAGTGCTTAAAGTGTGGGTGCAGCCCCATAAACTATTAAGATTAGGGTTGGGGACACATTTTCGGAGTAGGGGATAGCCGCATCTCACTAGGATGTGTTGAGCACAAGATAATACTGAGAGGGGGGGGTGAATCAGTATTATGATATTATTTCAAACTTTAATACTTGAACTTAGATCTATAATCACAAGCAATGTGAATATATCAAATCATTCAAAGAACACAAAACTTAATGCAAGTAGACACAGATATACGTGGAAACCCTTGTGGAAGAAAACCACGGAGAAACTTCTTTCTTTATATTTATTTCTCAAAAATTTGTAGGCACCAACCTACTGGAGACACCAATCCCCAAATTACAGTTTTGTACGCACAAACCTACAAGAGCACCAACACCTTTCGCAAAGCACCAACTTAGCAAGAGACACCGATCTCTTCAAATATGAAGGCACCAACCTTCCTTACAAAATTTGCTTTCCACTTTTGAACTTGTTGCTTCCTCAACGAAGAATTTCTTTCAGATTTGTTGTTCTAAAATTCTACCGTTACGCTTCCTCTTCTTCTTCTTTTTCTTTAAGATATTCAACTTGAATCCATACTTTATAAGTCTCATATGAATCTTCTTATATAGCCTTTCGTACCTTTTCAAAAAGACACATCGTTCCAACCGACACAACCTTTCCATTAACACAACTTAATTAAGTGCATTAGTCAGCTAAAACCAAAAAATAATTAATGCAGCCCATAATTATTAAATGCACATTAATCAATGCAATTAACCACTTGATAGGAGTGTTGCCCCTCCTTAGAAAAATCACTGTTATCATTAAATCGCTGCCAGCCATCATTAAATCTTCTTTTTCATCATAAAACATTGCATATGAACACCTTAAAATGCGGATATCTCTCTCTTATGTATAGCTGTGTATATCTCGCTTATACCATGATAATCCTCATGCAAAAATGCTTCTTTTCATGTATTTAAACTTTCGTTTTCTACCCTTCTATACTGCTGGTTATTTCCGTTACTTTCTACCATTTCTGTCAATAATTCCGTTACTTTCTGACAGATTTCCGTTTACCAGTTCAGCACCTCTTTTGACATCAATGACAATATTTCCAACAATCTCCCCCTTTGTCATTGATGGCAACCCCAAAAAAAAATAATCTCCTTTTCTGCAGCTTCCTCTTGCCGTAGCTCCCCCTTACTACCATTCTCCCCCTTTGACATCAATGGCAAAGGGTCATCCTAGGAGCTGAAAAATTTGCAAAGTTTTAGCTCCCCCTTAACCAGTGCTACCCTTGACTCTTCAATGTAAAGATGTAAAAGAAATTACTCCCAGCTTATGCCATAGATATTCAAATGTCTCCTTTGGAAGTGGCTTAGTGAAAATATCTGCTATCTATTCGGATGTAGCGACATACTCAACCTTTACCTATTTCTTTGCCACCTGCTCTCTTAAGAAGTGATATCTTATGGGAATGTGCTTTGTTCTGGAATGCATAACCAGATTCTTTGAAATACTTTTTGCACTGGTATTATCACATAATATGGAGATGGGATGATCATACTCTACTTTGATATCCTTCAAGGTCTGCTTCATCCATAAAATTTGCGTGCAACATAGTACCGCTGTTATATACTCTGCTTCTATTGTGGATAGGGATACAAAATTTTGTTTCTTACTTAGCCAAGATACCATGCTGTTTCCAAGAAAAAATGCTCCTCCGCTTGTACTTTTTCTGTCATCTACACATCCTGCCCAATCTGAATCTGTATAAGCTGTCAATGTGAAATCTTTTCCTTTTGGATACCACAACCCGTATTCCATAATTCCCTTTAGATATCTGAATATGCGTTTTACAACTTGCACATGTGTTTCTTTCGGCCCTGCTTGAAAACGTGCCACCATACCCACTGCTTGCATGATATCTGGTCTAGATGCTGTCACATATAATAAACTCCCAATCATTGATCTATAGAGAGATTGATCAGCATCTGGAGATTCGTCATCTTTGCTTAACTTGGTTCCAGTGATCATTGGTGTGCTGACAGGTGCACACTCCTCCATACCAAACTTTTTCAACATTTCCTTCACATACTTGGTTTGGGATATAAATATTCCTTTATTAGATTGGGATATAAATATTCCTTTATTAGTTTGAGAAATTTGCAATCCAAGGAAAAAGGATAACTCACCCAACATAGACATTTCAAATTCCTTTTGCATGTCTTCTGCAAATTTTCTAGACATTTCTTCATTGTCTCCTCCAAAGATTATGTCATCCACATATACAACCACAATTAACTGGTGTTCATCTTCAGTTTTTATGTAAAGATTACTGTCAGCATGTCCTCTCTTGAATCCTTGGTCCTGTAGATGTTGATCAAGCCTTGAGTTCCATGGTCTTCACAATATTCAATAAATTCATTTGACATGAATTCACCTCCACAATCTGACCTTAGACATTTTATCTTCAGCCCTGTTTCATTTTCTACTAATGCCTTGAAAGCTTTGAACTTTCCAAATGCTTCAGATTTTTCTTTCAAAAATGCTACCCATGTCATTCTAGTGTAGTCATCAATGAGTAACATAAAATAACTCTCACCTTGAATACTTTTCGTTCTGGTAGGTCCACACAAATCCGTGTGAATTAGCTCCAATGGTTTGGTGGATGAATACTCCTTTGTTTTGAATCTTGTTCTGGTCTGCTTCCCAAGTTGGCACTGCTTTCATAGAGTACTCGAAGGCTTTGTTATTTTAGGCATGTCCCGTACGGCCTGCTTATTGTTTATCTTCACAAGATTATCAAAATTTATATGTCCCATCCTTCTATGCCATAGCCAACTCTCCTCAACTTGACTTAGGCAACATTTTTCTTCTTTTATTTCTCCGAGCATATATAGATTATTTGCAGTTCGGTGGCAATCCGCAATTAGTTCTCCTGTATCTGCTTTCCTTATTTCACATCCTTCGGCATAGAATTTAAGAATGTGTCCTTGATCACACATTTGACTCACACTCAAGAGGTTATGTTTTAATCCTTCAACATACAAAACATTCTCTGTTTTTGTTTTTCCATTATCCAGACTCAGCGTACCTTTGCCAACGACCTTCGTTGTAGCATTATCACCAAATTTTACTGTACCTTCATTTACTTTCTTTAAGGAGAGAAACTTACTTTTATCACCAGTCATATGTCTTGAACATTCGCTATCAATGTACCACTGCTGTCCATCTCGAGCATGAAAAGTTGTTTGAACGAGCATGGATTTTTCTTTGTCTAGCCCATCTTCCTTCTGCTTCCTTATCCAGGATTTCATAGCCTCCCTTTTCTTTGTATCTAAAGGCTTCGTCTTTTGATCTTGTCTCGAGTCAAACACACTTCTACAAAAGTGTGCTATATGTCCATAATTATTGCACTTGTAGCAGATAATGACTTCCTCGTTATACTAGGATAGTGGAGCAAACGAATTATAGTTCGTATTCAACACTCTATGAGCAGATTTTGGTTTGTTCCAAGCTTCATTATCTCTCATTCGCTTTCTACACTCTATCTTTTTATGCCCATATATATTGCAATAAAAACAATAACCATGAAAGGAACTTTCGAACCTGTTCATATTCCTATGTCGTGGAATAAATGGTCTTTTAGTGTTGTTCTCTTTAACACCTTCCTTGTGGATGGAACTGGTCTTCGTAGTTTCCTCTTCCTTTCTGCTTTTATTCTTCGTAGGCGTATTTAGAATTTCTACATAACTTTTTGCCTTTTTTAAACCTTTCTTCTCCGGAAACTCAATGGATTTTGAAGCTTTCTCTAGTTTTTCTTCATATCCGAGTTCTGATTTGTTTGATTGTGATCTTTGACTCTCTAGAATCTCATCTAGAACCTTAGTACTCTTTTCAAATTTCAAGTTGTTCATTAGTTTGGTATTTACCTTTTCTAAGTCTTTTCTCGTCGCAACAATCTCTGACTCACGATTTTCACATTCTTCTTGTTTCACCTTGAGCTGACTTCTCAACCCTTCCTCAATTCTCTTTGCTTCTTCAATCTGGGTCTTCAGGTCAATGATTAGATTCTTTGATTCTTCAAGACTCTACGCTAACTTAGCTTCGAAAGATTGATTTTGTTCTTCATATTTCTGGAGCTGAAGTCTTTGCTTCTGATTCCTCTTTTTGAGTGCTTTTATTTCACCCAACTCACAAATGAGTTCTTCTTCGAGGTTTACCTCACCTTCTTCTTCTATGTCCTCGATTCCTTTCAAAACAACTTTGTTGGTTGATGACCCTTCTTCTATAGCCATAAACAATGTTTCTTCATCATCACTGTCTGAATCACTTATTCCGCTTTCTTTGGATGAGCTGCCACCTCTTTTTGAATATAGACTCTTCTTTTGCTTTTCAAATCTTTTCTTGCCTCTGTTTTGCCTGAATTCTCTTTTGAACTTGGGCTTGCTTTCTTCATCTTCGCTATCTTCCTTCTCTAGGCATTTAGCTGCAAAATGACCAATTTTACCACAGTTAAAACATTTAAATGGTAACTTATCTTTGTATCTCCCGGATCCTTTCTTTAGCTTTCGAATGAATAAAGCTTCCTTTTCATCTTCTTCACTTTTTGATTCATCATTCGCTTCAGATTCCTTGATTGCCTTTTTCTTCGAGACTTTGAATGCGGCTTCCTTCTTTGGTGGGTTATTAGACTCGGTCCTCATTTCATAAGCCGTCAATATTCCATGTAGTTCGTCCATGCTTAGTTTGTCAAGATCCTTCATTTCTTCGATGGCAGACACCTTAGCATCAAATCTTAATGGTAAAGATCTTAAGAACTTTTGGACAATCACAGGCTCCTCAATCTTTTCTCCAAGCCCTCTTATGGCATTGACAACTTCATCCACCCGCAGAAGATAAGCTGCAACATCTTCCTCATCCTTCATTTTTAGGCTCTCAAATTTTCTCCTATGGGTTTGAAGCTTAGCTTTTCTAACCTTATCATCACCTTCATATATTGTCCGAATTTTATCCCATATTTCCTTTCCCGTGTCACATTGCATTACCTTGACAAATTCGGACTCTGACAGACCACACAAGATTGCATTCATCGCCTTGGCATTATTTTCAAAAGTCTTCTTACCGGCTTGGTTTGTTGGCGGAGTTGATGGAATGGTATATCCGACCGCTATTGATTGCCAAATATCAAACCCTAGTGCCATCAGATAGGTTCTCATCCTTACGCTCCAAAATGCATAGTTTGTTCCGTTAAACAACAGAGCCTTGTTCGAGGAAAATCCTTCTTGTACTTGACTAGCCATATGTGCTCCCGAGATCTACCTTCCAACTGTTAGATTGTTCCTGAAGGAACCTGCTCTAATACCAATTGTTGAGCACAAGATAATACTGAGAGGGGAGGGGTGAATCAGTATTATGATATTATTTCAAACTTTAATACTTGAACTTATATCTATAATCACGAGCAATGTGAATATATCAAATCAATCAAAGAACACAAAACTTAATGCAAGTAGACACAGATATACGTGAAAACCCTTTCGGGAGAAAACCACGGAGAAACTTATTTCTTTATATTTATTTCTCAAAAATTTGTAGGCACCAACCTACTGGAGACACCAATCCCCAAATTACAGTTTTGTAGGCACCAACCTACAGGAGCACCAACTCCTTTCGCTAAGCACCAACTTAGCAAAAGACACCGATCTCTTCAAATATGAAGGCACCAACCTTCCTTACAAAATTTGCTTTCCACTTTTGAACTTGTTGCTTCCTCAACAAATAATGGAAAATTCTTCTTCTTACTTTCAAATTTGTTGTTCTAAAATTCTGCCCTTACGCTTCCTCTTCTTCTTCTTTTTCTTTAAGATATTCAACTTGAATCCATGCTTTATAAGTCTCATATGAATCTTCTTATATAGCCTTTCATACCTTTTCGAAAAGACACATCGTTCCAACCGACACAACCTTTCCATTAACACAACTGAATTAAGTGCATTAGTCGGCTAAAACCAAAAAATAATTAATGCAACCCATAATTATTAAATGCACATTAATCAATGCAATTAACCACTTGATAGGAGCGTTGCCCCTCAGGAAAATCACTGTTATCATTAAATCGCTGCCAGCCATCATTAAATCTTCTTTTTCACCATAAAACATTGCATATGAACACCTTAAAATGCGGATATCTCTCTCTTATGTATAGTTGTGTATATCTCACTTATACCATGATAATCCTCATGCAAAAACACTTCTTTTCATGTATTTAAACTTTCGTTTTCTACCCTTCTATACTGCTGGTTATTTCCGTTACTTTCTATCATTTCCGTCAATAATTCCGTTACTTTCTGACAGATTTCCGTTTACTAGTTCAGCACCTCTTTTGACATCAATGAGAATATTTCC
Source organism: Taxus chinensis (assembly GCA_019776745.2). NCBI lineage: Eukaryota > Viridiplantae > Streptophyta > Pinopsida > Cupressales > Taxaceae > Taxus > Taxus chinensis. Next base: position 34,330,440 of record CM034150.1, read on the forward strand.
AACAGGATGGTCGACGGACTTGGGCAGGTTTCCTTTAAGTCTCCCAAATGTCCCCTCTGAGAAGGAAACGTCCCCACTTTAGGTGGACGTCCCCTGACTCTCGATGGCAGTTATGGGATGGCAAGGGGACTTTTCCCAAATGCCCCCAAGTCCCTATCCCCGGAAACATTGAAATTTGGGGGGGATACGTACCTATGGAACACCAATTAATTTGCACTTTGGTCGTCTATGTGACTTTCCCTTTCCTAGCTTGCTGCTCAATTGTATATAAAGGAGTGTCCCTTGAGTTATTTTACGACCTTTTCTTCCTTAGTTATCCCTCTCTTTCATTTATCCTTTGGTCATTTGCTCATGGACATGTTGTCTTATATCATCCACAATGTCACTTTCTTCTTTTCATTCTCCTTGTGGATATTCTCTAGCCAGCGACTTATCGAAAACAAACTGCATGCATCAGAAATTCTGTTATTATTGTGTCCAATTCAAATGATAACCATGGCCATTGCACTCATAACCCAAATCTCTTTCAGCACAAAAGAGCTGCCATGCACTAGTACATTTTCTGACATTGTATAGACTGATGAGAGGAATACACCGTAGAGGCAGGATAGGTAATAGAAAAGGAAGAAATGGATTTCAACAAACAGCAACAAATTTTCCTTAAAATCGGACTACATTTCAAGCTAGTCTTCAAGAGATTGTGGATACCAGTTGGAATCAAACTGCATCCTTCACGCCAGTATTTTTCTATAGAGCGACCTCTCTCAATTCTCTTTCAACCTGCATGTAGATGAGTCAATATTTCTCCAAGATTTAGCAGTCCAGCCCATATAAATGATGTCCCTGAAATAAGAATTTGGACCACTGATGAGCCAACTATCTACAGCCCTAATGTTCATCCTCAAAAAAAGGAAGGCTTGGGGAGAGGAGGGATCTCCCTCAAAGTGACCCAATCTCAATCTTAACAAAGTGCCTCAACTAAGGGGCCTTCACCTAGGAGACACATATTGTCCGTGCAAGAGCACACACTTGTAGAAGGTCATGTTTATAACCAGCAATTCTGTCAAAAGCTTCCAGAGGATATTCGCATGGAGATACAAAATGCAAGGCCCCATAGAGGAATCAAATGAGCCAAATCACTCCACTCCTCCAAGAAATAATCATGCTCCAAAATTCCAAAACATTAATCCACATGATTTAGGTTATGGAGAGCATGAAAGCGGAAATTAAAGCTGACGTGACCTACACGAAAATCAATGGTAGGAGAGCTACATGTAATCACTCAAGTAAAGGCCGGTTCTATTTCACTAAAAAGGGGAATCATCGAGCTATAATCAACATGCTTATTTCAATCCAAGTTGGGATTACCAGTCACAGTGACCTTTACTGACATGCGGGCTGCCAATCCACTATGGAAACAACAACAATGGTAACAACAGCAATCTCGGAGGAAATCACATTAGCAATTCAACAATGATAAGGAAGAAGCCTTAGAGAATGACGCTAACAACATTGAAGATGATCCTGAAGAGTAAGTTTCTGTCTTTGATCTTATTCATATGCCAAATAAACAAGCTCTTGGGACTGTTCAAATTGAAATCCATTTTCTATAGTTAAGTCTCTCTAACGAAGACTGATTAGTTTTATTGTGCCATGTCCATTATCTTCTCTTGCTCGTGTGAGAACCAGGGTTAGTTCCCCTTTTCTAAATAAAACTTTTACTTATTAAAAAAATACAGTAGTCTTCAAATGGTTTCTATTAGAGCCCAAAATGAGTGCAAGCTAGAGTTGATGAGTCTAGGTTTAATTGACATTACAAATTCCTCGTGCATATGGACATTTAAACATATATGATTTATATGTAATAAATGGTTTTATTATGTCTGTTTACTTGTACTTGGACACGAAAAAATTAAAATAATCATATCATATAAAGATTCTTAAAGTATTGAAGACTAATATTTTTTTGTTTCAACAGTTTTTTTGTAGTTCAAGCATGAGTGCATGGGCCATATTTTACACAATAGTTTCAATGGACAGTTAAGCCAGGGATTTTTGTGCTATAGTTATTTCGATTTTCAAATGTGTATATGGACTATATTTGCTACAATACTTTCAATGAGTAACTAAGCCATGCTTTTCTGCTTTATGGTTTGCTATTTCAAATGTGTGCACATAGGCTATAATAGCTAAAACACTTTCAACAGACAATTAAGCCACAAATTTATACTTTAACATGAATAAGAATAACTTTCATTATGGCCTTTTTTCACATACTTTCCGATCAAGAAATGCAAGTTCTGAAATAATATAGTCCCGAGTCATGTATATTTTCCAAGTAGATGGTAGATTTTATCTTCTATAGAGAATAGATATTGTTGAGGAGATTGCATTACTGCCATATCTAATTCCATGGTAGTCATTATCTACTACAGAGAATAAATATTGTTGAGCATTGCATTACTACCTAAGCCACAAGGTTCGAGTTCGAGTTCATGTTCGACATGGATAAAGTTCAGTTTGAGTTCGCCAATGGATGAAGTTCAAACAAAAAATGTCTTTAAGTTTGAACAAAATAATTTTTTTATCATTATTATTTTAATTTTTCTTTAAAAAATGTATTAATATGTGAGAGGAATAGGGTGGGGTGAGATTTCTATTCTCTATTTCAATCAATAATACACACCTTTATAAAATAATGCAAAAGCATGTCAAATACTTGCCACATAAAAATAATGGATAAAGTTCAAATTCATGTTAGATGAGGATCAAGTTCAGCAAAGTTCAAACTTTTTTGATAAAGTTTGGCATACCTTGTGACATAGATTACTACCGTAGCTAATCCCATGTGATATATATTCTCAATGTTTATTATGGCTCTTATCTGTGTATTCTAATTTTATCTCTACCATATAGACATCCTCTAAGCATGGAAATGAAAAGGATCCTAATCTGATTGTTGCCCTATCCCGGAAGAGTACATGCACACTTTCATTCTAAAAGTTCTCACCAAAACATAGGTCTGGAAATCTGAGACAAGCAAGACATTCCATGTAACATTATTGGAATCTAGCAATAATCTTATGCCGCATGAATGTATAAATGTAATGTCCCTAAATGGACATATTTTTTCCTAGATGGATTTTAAGCAAACCCCAACCACTAAATGCAACTTATAGACAAAAAATCAATGCAGCCCTGAATTTATAATGAGAAGTGCAACTAGGGTTGAGTGGAAAACCCATACAAATCAGTCCTTATATTTAAATCTTTCCACTCAAATCTAATACCACAAATTTCTAAAGCCCAAATATGAAGAAAAATATAGATTTTGATACCCAAGAAAGCTGAAATTAATTTATTTTAAAACCCCAGTCTACAAAAAATATGGAAACTTCAAAAATTCATAACTCACTCAAAAATGCTCTGATCCACACAAATAAATTATGCACGGATTCAAAAAAATATGAAGAAAAATATAGATTTTGATACCCAAGAAAGCTGAAATTAATTTATTTTAAAACCCGAGTCTACAAAAAATATGGAAACTTCAAAAATTCATAACTCACTCAAAAATGCTCTGATCCACACAAATAAATCATGCACGGATTCAAAAAAATAGGGAGAATGCAATGATGTTACCCATTCATGCAAATGACCACCACAAGTGCCCTAAACAGCCAAAATACCAATTTGCCCTTAGGGTTTTGGACTGGAAATTACAATAGAAACTCAGCCACCACTTTCCTCTTCAAACCTTTGCATCAAATCTGCAAAAACTTTTTTTATTCACTGCTGAAATAAATTGAAAGTCTGTGCAAGCACAATGGAATCCCTTGTGTAGAGATCCCTCACATTCTCTAAGAGGGTTTTCGTCCTCTAAAGGTAATTCCTAAAGGTTTTCTTCCTTGGAATAAATTATGCAAAATCTCTAAGTTTTAGATGCAATTCAGAAAATAGATAAAGATTAGAGAATGTCCTCTTTCAAGTCGACTTCTCCTTATAAAGAAAGAAGAGACCCAAATTAACCTCCAAAATATCCAATCAGCATACAATGATTTTTTCTATGCAATTTCCACCCTCCATCCTTTCTAGGCCAAGTCGCATTTTCTAGAGGGGATACATAGGACCCATGAGCTTTTTACATTCTTAACTATTTTTTATTCCCCCTTGGGCTAGTCGCACTTTTCTTTTAGACAATACAATTTTTATAAGTGTTTTTACCTTTTGTGCTCGTTTCTATGTTTATTTTGATATTAAGTCTATTACTTTATTATAAGTGCTTTTTTCAATGTTATATTTATTTTTTTGCACTTTATAATAAAAATGATTGGACTTAAGTTTACCTTAAAAATTCTCCTTAGCCGTCGGGAAGACATAATAGGCTAAGGGTCTTCAATTGGGAAGGGATATTACAATAAAAGAGACCAAATCAGTATTGTTCACTTGTATTCAAGGAATAGTTAAAAAGTGTACTTTCAAAAAATTTGTATTCTGATTTTCTTTTTCAAAATGAATTAAAATATAGTAAAAGTTGTAATTGAAAATACAACATATCAGATTTCCCCTGTTTGCTTTCAAAAAAAATTTATTGTGTTTTCTGGATAAATCTAATTTATTTAATTCTAAATAAAAAAGAGATTTCAACAATAAATTTTAAGTTTTTAAATCAATGATTTGAGAAAAGACCCACCCATTCCACATACTTCCAAAAGAATGCCAACTCTTCAATAAAATAAGTACCTATGACTTCTACACTGATCTATAAGGTAATGCCAATTTATGTTACCTGCCAAAAAAGTATTTCTTGCACAGCTGCACCAGTAGGGACACCTTCGGGCCACATTGGTATCACAATGTAAACTGCAAACCTCTCATTTTTTTGGATTTTACTTGCAATCTTTAAAGCTAGTTCCATAGGAATCATATTGTTTGCACCTGGTCATAAGAGGTGAAAACCTAAGAGTCAAATTATGGAATGGTAAGAGACCATACGCTAAAGGAATCCACACGGAAACAACAATGCTTTGCAAAATGTCAAGAACATAATGGATACGTATAATTATGGTCAATCAGTTCCAAGTAATCTAAAAACTAAGCACTAACTTTAAGTTTAATCTTATATCCTCAATCTATCTAAAAAACACTAATAAAGTAAAGAGGTGCTAGATTTCCTCAAAAATATTAAACTAAAGCAGAATATGTGAAACAAAAATTCCAATACAAGTCAACACTTTTTTATAGCAAGTTACATGATATAGATATACATTGATTGGAATAAGATTTGCATACTTGCTATTAAAATATCTTATACCTACAAAATCTTATAGAGTCGGGGATACTTTTCTGTAACAAACAAACATCTTAAAAATGATTAGCATATTATTAGTGAAAAAAAAACTATATAACTCACAATATGTCCACCAAAGAAAGATTGATCTCACTAAATTCATAGTTACATATGTACATAGATAGCATATGATAACACTAAAAAAAACTTCAGTGCTATGCCAAATCTTGATCATGGGACAAGTCAGTTGATAATTAAGATAAGATAAGATAATTTTATTAATGTCCAACAAATGACCACAAAGTAGGTCAATGGGACTATACGGCTATGGAAGGGGCTGTTGAACTGGTCTTGAGGGGCTGTTAAACTGGTTTTTTACTCCATCTTTGCATGGTTGTTTAGCTTGAGAGGCTACTGGTTATTTTGAGCTTCATGCATCTTAAACTGGAAGTTGAAGAATCTTCAAAAATCCATTACGGGCATAGTAATAAGGAATATATTAATGAAGGTCTGTGGCAGTCATGTGGCTCAACCTGGAAGCTGGAGCTGATGGAAAGAAATCTGGACATTTTTGTTCTCTTATTTCAGGCATGGGGTTCTTTCCTTAAAATAAAAACATATAAAAATATGCTTTGTTTGCTGGTTGGTAAATTGTTTATTGGTATGGTAAATTCGTTTTATGAATTGAATGCCTATTCATATTCTGACTACTCTCATGCTCAACATACATGGTTGTAGTTTTTCATATATCTGAGCATGTGATTTTTATGGCTGCTTTTTCTGATTTTCCTGTTATTTTTGTTGTTGGTTATGAATCATTTTTCTCTACGTTCCACCAAGTTTCCGGGACGGATTTTTTTGGAGGCCTTTTCTTAGGGGACGGTAGGGGACATGATGCAGGAGCATCATTGTAGATAGGCAATTTTGAATGTGTTTAGCTTTCTAGGTGTATTTGGGTTCCATTTTGAGGCACATGTGTTGTATTTAGTCCATTTGGACTCATCTTGTGTGTAATAAGAGGTTTCCCTCCAAAACCTCATATTTGAATTTTCAAATTGTTTAGTGGTAGTTCTTAAGCCTAGTTGTTAGAATAGGATGAATAAATAGTTGTAAGTGGGGTTATGAGACATGTTATCACCAAACTTTACTCATGTGACCCTACTCGGGTTCTAACTCCTCTTGGACAGTTTTGACCATAGTTGGGGTGGTTGAGTTCAAGCCCTAACTACCTCCTTTATCATCTTTAGCATAGGAATTCGAATGATAGGTGAGAGAGAGTAAGGTGAGTATAGAGGAAGAAGGAGAGTGTGATCTCGGTGCTGAGCCTTGAAGGCTTTGGGGAGCTTGTATTCTCATGAAAGATCTATGGAGAAGCTTCTTTTCTGATAAATTGTGTCTAATTGTCTGTGTGTGACATAATACAATGCATCTTTAAGACATATGATTCATTGAAAGGATTAGTGTAAAGTAAACGAGCAATTTTATGAAGATTACAAGAGCATGATAGGCTAGGAAATGCAGGGATGAAGGACAATTACAGTGGAAACTATTCCTTGATGGAAAGTGGAAACATTAGACTGGTAAGACTGCTTTCTGGACATTGAAGGCCTCTCTTTGATTATGTTTAAGCATTTGAAAAGTTTAATAGCTGTAAAGGAATGTAAGATAGGACTTGTGTAATAGGGGGTTATGGTTTTGTTGATGTTCCTGATCTGAGCAGAGCAATGTATGTTTGGAAGATCAAGTCTGTGTGCAAACTAAACCTCTGTGGCACACAGTTTATACATGCATGAATTGAAAATTGTTAACTGTGACAAGGAGTATTTCACGTGTACAGTGGAATAATAGGATTGTAAAGACATTTTAGAGGTGTCAGTGCATTGAGAACCAACTCAAGAAAAGCAAATTTCTAATTCTCTCCAATTCTGAGTTGTAATTTTCTGTCTCAGTCTTTCTAGAGGGTTTGATCACGTGGGTTTGTCTAGGAAGAAGCATTTTCCTTATTTTAGAAGGTTCCCAAATGGGTTAAGGTGTAAACTCAGACATTCAAGAAGAATTAAGACTTTGAAAATTAAGTTTTTGAATCAAAAGTTGCAAAACTTGTGACAGAGATCATGCACATTTTAGAGGATCAAAAGACAAGTTTCTTGAAAACTAGCTTTGTGGAGTTGATGACAGGTTGGGGAAGAAATTTACAAGTGGAAGACCTATCGGATAAGGGATTCCTTTTCAGAGTTTGAGTAAACTGGTAAGGTACAAGTAGTAATTGATCAATCTTTTGTATTCTTAAGTATACTAGAACTCTTCATGGATATGAGAAATGTGTTGAGTAATGATGAAACTATGATGATGCTGAGGAATGAAGTGATTGAGCCCGAATCTAGTCAATAACTTGCCTGGTACACAGAAGGGATGTTGGATATACTGTCAACGCAGTTAAATATGACTGTTAAACTATGGATTTAACTTTTAAGCGAAGTAAGACCATGTACATGGTGTTTTCATGTTGATGAGAGGTGATCAAGGTAATAGAAACATCTGTTGAATCCATTTAAGGCGTTTAGAGCCTTCATAAAGTCTGAATGAGTTAGAGTCAACGTGTTATAACTAACAATTTTGAATAATTTGTTCTAGTTACCTTAAGGCAAGAAAAGAAAACCGTTATTTGAATTCTTACACCCAGTTTGAAGGTTGAGGAGGCATTATGGGGACGTCTCCTAAAGGTTACTTTAGGGGATGCACCTCAAACGTCCCGAGTGCTTCTACATTGAGGATGTCGTGACGATCCCGGGACGTACTGAGGGACATATTATGACAGGTCCCCTAGTAGTCAGAGAGGAAACATGCTGAGACACATCTTAAAGTAAGTAAACAATTTAGAAGCAAGAATGGATCTAGTTTTTCAATGTTTCCAAGGCTATTAAATTGACGAGAACATTTTCAATCATTTCAAGAAAGGTTCTGTAAAATGCAGATCCCTTCAAGATATACCCATGTAGTTTGAGAAATGGCTACTAAGTTTCAGGAGTCCTCCATAACTCTGTGACAGTCATAAAGCTTGTGGAACCGAATCATGAAGAAGTGATGACTATGGTTGATTATTGAGATGAGGGAGACTTGTTTAGGAAGTATGAGACTTAAATTTTTGAAAGCAGTTGTGAGCCAAGAACTGTGGAAAACCATAAAGTTGGATTCAAGTTGGACTGTACAATGCCCTAGCTCAGTATTTTTCAAGCAAATGGCATTGGGATAAAGTTTGTATGCAAAAGAAGATATGGGAATGTCTCTTAAATGAGTATTGAAGATATGGGCAACACATGATGAAATGGATGGTTTAATAGATATAGCCAAACTAACAAATCAAGAAGAAAATGGGCAGCTGTACAGAGAATAGGCATGTTACCTTGAGTGCTTAGAGTAAATGAGTAGTGTATGAGGAGTCTTCTCAAGTTGATTATTGAAGGTCTAGAAGGATTGTCATAGTGAAGTTTTGAACATGAAATCTTTTCAAGCATTTTAAACCTTGTTGATAAATTGGATTAATAATTTACAGTGTTAATGCGATTTCAAACTTTGTTTCAGTTGTATATAGCTTAGTTTATTGAAATTGATAGTTATATTTGTAAAATTAAAAACTGATATATATATTTTGGATCAGCCGAATGTTGCTTTGAAATGGTTTGTTGGCACTAGATTTTTGCATAGCTAAAAACCTTGTCATCCTGGATAAACCCCCCTCATTTAATGATGAGGCATCCCGTGTAAGATCTTATCAATCTGGTAAGTATGAAAAAACTATTTTCAGGGGCATTTACTTACATTGCAATTATAACCATAGCTAAGCAATTTTCAACAAGTTGCATTCCAAATGCAAGTATTGTTAGCATAGTTACCAGGTATTTCGGAAATCCGATTAAATTCGGAAGGGCAAAAAAAATCCGAAAATACGGAGTTCTCGCAAAAAATCCGAAAAAATGACGGAAAAATCCGGTTCGGAATATATATACATATATTATTATAAATTTATATTGTTGTATACTTATATCATTATATATAGACAAATCATACAAAAAATACATCCATCTACCATAATCATCATCATCATAATGATTCTTTCAAAAGATTGCAAGAAGTTGCTTGGTCCAAAAAGGTGCAAAAATGGATTTTATGAAAATAAGAAAAATATTGCCATCAATGCGTAGAGCTCGAGAAAATATATACTTTTAGAGAAGACGACACCTGTATAAAACGGAGCCACAGAATGAAATGTCCATGGCACGATAGCATGTGATTGCTGCTACAACTTCATCGAACCCTTTCCAAAAATTGATTTGATTTCCTAAGCACCTCAAAAAAAAAATAATGATATGTTCAAAAAAAAAAAAATATGCCAAAAAAGGAAAAAAAAAATATCCCTACAAAATAAGGCCGAACCGAACCGGATTTATTCGGTTGCTTCAAAAAATACGGTTCGAACCGGATTTCATACCAAATCCGGAAACGTACATCACTGGTAAGCAAGGCGAACTCTTCCATTGATCAAGCTATCCTCTCTTTGTATTGTTAGGGGAGTGCCTAAAAGCCCTGTGTTTGGGTAGTGCCAACTGTATACAGCCACCTTCAACCTATTGGTCGAGTGCTCTGCGTTGGCCAAACACATTATTGGGGGAGGGCCTTTCTCCTAATGTTATGACAAATAGGGAGGGAGAGGATTCGACCAGTGGGAGCACTCGGTTGACGAAAGGTTGAGGAAGTTGAGGGGGATGCACTCTCTTGACAAAGGAGGAGGGGGAGTGATAGTGAACCTCCCAAATGATAGATTAGCAAAGAAATTTCTTGTAATATTAGAAGGGTTAAGAACCAACATTAACAAGTCAATGTTGTCCAATTGCTAGTAATTGTAGTTATGGACTAACACAGATGATTGTAAGATATACATATTTTGGCAGCAAAAATGTGTGTCATTAAATGGTAAGTGTTGTGTTAGGATATAATAGGGGTGAAGTGTTATTAACCTAGGGCCATGGTATTATTATTTAAATGGGTTAGGGAGTGATTGACTTGTGGTACACATAACCGATGTTTAGATAAGGTAGGTTAGTGAGTGACATGTACATTAGGACAAAGGGATATAATATGTAATTGCTAATTAGATTAGTTGGCCTCATGCGTAAAGGGTTTATCCTCCCCCACTATTATATGTGAGGCTATATATAAAAGCATCTATAATTGTTGAAAGGGAGATGAAGAGAGTTTGATCATGGATTGCTCCTATTGAGTAAATTAAGGTAGCGGGTTTAGATCTCATGGAGGGGAGCTAGCTCGATGTAATTTCTTAAGTAATAGTTTATGGTGTAATCCTACCCTAAAGCTATTTCTATTTATATTGAAGATTAGGGCGAATTGGCCCATACCACATCTCTAGTGCATTGATTTATCTCTAATGTTTTGTAACAATTCTATATATTGGATGTTTGGAGCACATCATTGGTATTGAAGCAACAATTTGGGAAAAGTGGTAGAAGAGATTTTTGCATACTTGAAATTTGTTTTCTATTTAAAAAAATATTCATACTTGGAAAAGGTTCTTCTGGCACGGGTGTCAGATTGAGTTGATTCTTGCATTAGTAGAAATACACTTTGAGAAATTTCTGAAAGGTGGTTACAATAGAGAATCGGTGCAATATTGAGGGAGATATGGTGTTTGTAAACTGACCCCACAAATCTAATTTTGATGGATTTTCTATGACCAAAATTCAAATAAAAAATCATTCTTCAATTTGGGTTTTTGGATAGAAGATGTTTTGGAATGCTGTCTTGAAACCTTGGAGTGTATATGAATCATGAATCATGGAGTTACAAAGGTTTTATGAAAGTGATGATATTGATGCTAGGAAATGGAGGAATGAATTGAAATCTCCTCTTGTCTTGAAAACCCTGGAGTGAATATGAATCACGAATCATGAAGATACAAAGGTTTTATGGAAGTGATGATATTGATGCTAGAAAATGGTGGAATGCATTCAAATCTTAAAATATTCATCAAACAAGGTGGAAAATTTTAATTGTTAATTATCTTAAAGTGGAAGCTTTCTTAGCTAGATGGGAAAGGAAAATCAATTTTTCCAAAGAGGCATGGAGGACAAGCTTGAAGACGTACCCAAATTGATTGAAGAAAGTATCAAACTAATGAAGAAGATGCGTTTTTCCAGGCACGACAAAGATGTAATGTCCCCAATGGACATTATTTTACCCCTAAACGGATTTTAGGCAATCCTAACTTTAAATATGCAAAATACAAACAAATTGCAGCCAAACAGAAATATGATTTTTGCAGAAAATTAAATCTAGGGCAGCAAACAAAAAATAATGGATAACTCCAAAAATACTTACTCAAATCTCTTGAAATTTTAAATAGAGATTGCTAATACAATAACAGATATTATAGAACTGTTTTTGGAATTTTTCGAATAACAAAATGCTGCCAGAAATTTACAGCGTGCCTTAAACAACTGAAAACTTCTAAAATTAATATCTTTTGCTAGAGAAGTCCAAATGAGCTGAAACTTTGGACCTTGGGCCACAATAATAGGAAGAATAATATTCCAAAAATAGTTTTTGCACAGCAAACACGAAACCCTAATTTTGCCCTAAAAAGTAGGTCGCCCAACACATTTAGGGCATCAATTCAGCTCCAAACTTCTAAAATTCATATCTTTCCGATTACAAGTGCAAAAAATATGAAACTTGGGAAATAACATATATAAATATAGTAGATGACCTTCCAACCTTCAGATCTTAAAACGGCCAACTGGAAACCCTAAAAATTAGGGCTGCAATCTCCCAAACAAGTCGCCCTCCTTGGTAGATGACCAAAACCCTTGTGAAAAGTTCTGTAGATGATGCCAAACCCTTCCTTTATTGCTGCCGTAAGTCTGATCCAAAAACTAGCTGAAAATCTCCACCCAAACTGGCCAAAACCTTCAAAACCCTATCTCTGAAAACCTTGAAAATACCTCTGTAAAACAGCCCTAAAATCAGCTTCAAATGACAAGCTAGGGTAGATCTCTCACTACCGAAGAATGCCCTGCTAGCTAGGGATGGATCTCTCACCACCAAAGCTAGGGTTCCCGTGGGATCTTACTCCACAAGCTAAAAAGTTGCAAACAGCAGCTGCACATGAAAGAAATATAAGTGTATGCATGAGTGATCTCCCACTACACCCTCCATCTCCTTATATAGCTTTTTATGAGCCCCAATGAAGAAATATAACATTTAATGCAATACATATCCCCTCAAGTCGCCAAAAAGGGACTTTAAGTGGCCCCAACGAAGAAACATAACATTAAATGCCAAAAGTGTCCACTTAAGTGATCCCAACGACAAAATAGAACACAAAGGGCCCATTAGACCCTCCCAACGCCCAAAATATAACAAAAACATAGTAGGAAATTAGGAATCAGACAACCATCCCCAATAACCTCCAAAGTCGTTAGTCCCTTAGGAAATAAAATTCAGGTTCATTGCTAGGGCTAATTGGTGATATTGTTGGCTGTCATATGAATTCCTTTGCTGTCCTAAATATTCAAATCGCTCTTGGTTACTAATGGCATTTTCAGATTGCTCCTCTAGGGTTTGAAGTGATTGACAAGTGGCTGTAATAAAAATCAGGAGTTGTGATTAGGGTTTCAGAGCTGCTGTAACAAAAATTAAATTTCTCTCATTTGGGTTTGAGGCCAAACCCTTATTTTCAGTTTCAGCCCTAGAAAAGGACATTACACAACCACTAGTGCCTCTTTTCATCCGCCATTCCAAGCGGTCCACACAACCCCTACCGGATCATTTCACTGGACCATCATAGCCTCTTTTGCGACGACCACACCAACCTATCGTCCATCTCCGACTCAACTCGCTAGCATCGTCTCGTGCTACATACCGGCATTAATGACTCATCTCACCACCCACTAATTGATGCCATCCCACTTGATATGGCTAACAACTTGGCAAGTTTGTATTTTAATAAAATATCTTTAAAGTTTTTATTGTATAGACCCGGGCTGGGAATTTTAACAGTCAAATTTTTAAGCAGGTGTACGATTTATTTCTAAAAGGGGGACACATAAATTTTAAGAACCAAGGATCAAATAATTTTTAAGGAGGGGATTAAAATTTATTTTCTTAAAGCAAGAAAAATTGTAATAAAAAAAAGAGGGGGTATTTTTTGATCTAGGAGATCAAAATTGGCATTTTTTAACTTCTCATATTTGTTCAAGAGGGAATCATTTTGTTCTAAAGGGGGTATTGTTTGTTTTATGTCCTGCTTCTGGTCATTTTTCTCCTAAATGGCTGAAATTTGTTTGATTGAACCCCTAAACACCTCGACTTACCATGTGTGGAGACCACTTATACAGTATATGTAGCAATCTAGGGGTTCATAGAGAGTATTCCAAGAGTTTGTTTTGGCTTGCATGTCAGAAAAGGAAAAATATGTGTATGCTTGTAAACAGGATGAAGCTCTAGATCTGATTACACATAATAGATGCCAAATCTCCAATATGTGAGTTATTGCTTGGAATATTTTTGCATTCTAGTGCATCTGATCTTTTTTGATATATTATTACAATAACAAGTATTACTGGCTAATAGGGCATATTGGCCAGCCATACATCTTGTGCATATGATTTATGGTGATATTCTGCAATATTTCTTTATATTGAATGATTAGTTCTTAACAAAGGACAAGAAAATTTCACAGTAACAAAGTCAGGACAGAATTGTATTTTGTGTTTTTTTAGGCCTTCTCGAGTGGTTTTTGAGGTTCAAACTTTCCATACTCGGTTTTGTGCCCTAACATCATGTTTTGCATGTCCTAACCTTTTCGGCACTTTTTGAACAGGTTCATTTTGAGTTACAGTCGCAAGGTTATGGCTTAGACAAGCCAATTGTCCCGATTGGCTCTCAAGTGTTCCACAACATTGATGAAACGCATTGAGGGAGCTCGTGGAGAATTGACATGAAAGGACATCTTGTTATTGGATTGATCTTGTGGAGGATTGGCAACCATTTATAGAGAATAATATGTGATTGGACTAGATAGACATTTACATTATTGTAATAGACATTAGATAGAATAATGTGACATGTATCCAAATTTTCTAATCCAAGAGAAATTGAAAGTATTCAAGTGCAGAGATGAGCCAATTTAGAAAGATTCAGTGTCACATGTTGACAAGGTTACGACTTTCTATAAGGCACATGCAATGTATGAAAGGAATGCTGCCAAATAAGTAGGAAAGCTCAAAATGAGCTACAAGGGTTTTGTCTCAAAAATCAGGCGGCTTAATAAAATTCAGTCCATTTCGATCATCCCGTGTGCTCATAATTTGAAGATGTCCCATCAATTGGTCTTCCAGCAAGGATTGTCTAGGGCACAGATTCCTCAAAACATGTTACACACAACAATGTTTTACACGATACAAAATAGAGGACAACAGGCACATAACTGGAAATGCAAATTTGCAACGTAAGTATGCAATAGTATTCAATAAATATTCCAGGGAATTTTTTAATAGGCATGTAAATGGGCATCAAATGCTTCTCAAGACCTGTGGTTGAGTAAAAAGGCAGTTTGAAGCTTTTGGTTTGTTCTCAGACTATGGTTGGTACGATGAAGGGCATCTTTTAGTGGTGTTTGACACTTTTTCTTTCCTTAATAAGCATGTCCACGGACATCAACTACTTTTGGAGACTTGTGGGTGAGTAAGAAGAAAGTTTGAACGTTTTGGTTTGTTCTCAGACCTATGGTTTTATCCTTCTTGTGGTTGGTAAGATGAAGAGTGACTTCTGATGGTGTTAAATGACACTTTCGTACCATATTGTTATTCAATGAATAGCATAGTGAGAATGTTCTGTGCTAAGCTTTAACTTCATAAATCGCACCTAAAAGGCTCAATCAGCTATACTTTCTATCCCTAACTTGGGGAGAAGGTACAAAGCTCTGTTGAAAAGCTGTCTGTAAAGTTAAATTTTTTGTGTATGACTCAATTTTCAATAAAAAAGAAACTTATAATTTATAGAATGACACACAACAAAAACCTAACATAGAATTCTACTTATAAAATAGATGGTTTCAAGCACTTTTAAAAAGCTCAAAACACTAAATTTAGTTACATACCTGCATTCTTGTAAGATGGCCAGTTGTAAGAAGACCCTATGAAGTATTGATTTTCAATGTAGACGAAGTGCTGTGCAGATCGGATAGCCTTAACATAAGCTGTGTGTATGCTTATATCAATAACCAGACTTTTTCCACAAACAAGGTTCTGTTATAATGTGGACCAACGAAATTGTGTCATTGTTAGTTTGGATTTTGTTAAGATGTCGACTATTAAATGCAATCAAGAAAATTTATGACAGGTACAACACAAATTGATTCATGTGTCGAAAAATTATAGTCAACAAAGCTAGAGCATGAAGCAGTATGCAAGCACCCAATTTGGTGGATTCACCTGGCTTTCCGCTTCTATAGCAGACTTTGGAAATCCTTTCACTGATCCAGAATCGATAGAACGAAAAACCTAGGAGAGTAAAACAAACATAGCCATTAGCTATAGCTCGATAAAAGTTTTTAGTAACTTAAAAAATTAACACCCATGCGACTACAAAACTAAAGTCAAACTCGTACATGTAATTTACATAGACAACCTGCACGTGCCAAGATTCTGGATCATCTCCATCTGAAACCCAAAGAGTAGGGTCACCATCAGGAACATTACTTGTGGGGCTACGTATCCACGATATACGACTTAAATTGATCAGTGCATCATCATGCCATCTAGAAATTTTCTTAAAATGCCTACCAATATCATGCCATTTTGTTGCCTTTCGCCAGCGTTGCTCAAAATTTGTAAGCACATCATAAGCAGCAGGACCTTCTATTTTGCAGTGCATATCATGCCAGGGCTCCCTAGGGCCACCAGCATCAACTATTCCCTATTACAACTCCAAGCAAGAAACAGTATGAAAGTCGAGAAAAAACATGTTTTACATATTATTATATGACAGCAATTGGAATTCATTGTGATAAAATTCATACAAAATGACATCAAGGTAAAGGTAATTTTTTAGGTCACTGCCAAGCGGGAAACAAATTTAGTGCATGAGACCCCTCCTTGTGGAAGCTTACAAAGGAATTATATTTCCATTTAACTTGTATACCGTTCCACAAGATAACCATCCCTACCCTCGTTCAGATTCGAACCTGTGACCTCTATGGAGCACGAATAACTTCACCATTAGGCCGAAATAGAGAAGGACTCGGAGTGCAAAATGTGAGCATGGAAGCTTGAAAACCAGGAAAAGAGGCAAGTTTTAAGTATAAATGAGTCCAGTTCTTTGAGGCATAAAAACTGTTTAATAATAAGCAATAATTCAACATAAATTCTCTATTCCCATAAAGAAATCGAAATTTTATATTTCTATAAATATTTGGAGGTACTAAAATGACACACACGGATATAGAACAGAATTGATGAGAAAACTTCTTCTATTGCATGCTTCTGATACTCTATTTAATTTGCAAAAAATAGAGGGAAGAACCTATATACTTTCGGATCAGAAACCATGTCCTTTCTAACAGTCAAAGCTAACATGATTCGTTTCCATCATTTATTTAGCATAATTACAAAATAGTAGCAAATTTGTGGGTACTAAGTTTTTTTTGCTTCTTTATTTAAGTCAACAGAAATTTCTTTCATATATTCTTCCCCCAACCAATAATAGCCACAGAACTTGCTTAATCCCCAACCAAATAAAGGATAGATATGCCACGTATAAGCATTATGCAGATCACTGTAATTGGTGTAACTTATGTGGTATTTGGTGTTTAGTTCATGCATTGCAATCGATAATCTCTGAAAGTTTGGGTGATAAGTTGATGCTTCTACTTCTGAGAATGTTGACAAGTGTGACGGTAATGTCCCCTTTTTCGAAATAATATAAATTGAAGGCTTCTTGCTCATCTTCCTTTCCGTGGGCAAGAAAAAGTTGAACAAGGAAAGAACTTGAGCTATATTTCAGTTTTCTTTATTCATATTTATGTTTTTATTTTGCATTTTGCCTTTCCAAGCAGGTCGGCTGAGTTAGAAAGCTCCCAAGATGAAATTAGAAAATAAAGCAAGCTTCCAAAGAGGTCGGTCTTGGGGTAATTCACCCCTTAAACCTTTGGCGCCACCATAAGGGTATAAAGGGAGTCGCATAGGCTCATTTTGGATCATCTTTGGCAGAAATACTTTTTATATACTTGGTTCTAGAGCTGGTTGCTCTAATCCAAATCCACTGAGGAGTGACAATCCATTAGTGTGGCATCCAAGGAGGACGAAACCCTTGTGGAATATTGGAGAACGAAACTCTCCAATTTGGTGCTGATTGAGGACATCTTTGAAGACTATCTTGCTGGTTTGCAACCAGGGCTTAGAGAAGAAGGAATACCAAGGGTTTTGGTATTAATTTATGCCCCTCTCATAGGGAGAAACTTATATAGGAGTGTGATTGGGTCCTTTCAAGGGCACAAATTTACATTCCAAGTTGAAGTCTGGGATCATATATATTTATAAGGCTGATCTATCACTTCTTTGGTATTTATTGGGGTTTGGTGACCTCATTTTCAGTCACTTCTATTGGTTGTACTTCTGCTGTTGCTAAATTAATTTCCAGCAATGCGTGTGATTGAATTTCAAGGTGTAAATTGACCTACATTGTTCCTAGAAGGCTTGTATATATTGTGGATGAGTTTCATAGTGATATTTGGGTGAATTCTTGTGCTTTTCAAGCTGCCGTCCTAAAAAATCAGACTGTTGTACATCGTTGTTCCAATTTTCAGTCTGTTGCTATAAAAATCAGATTGTATTCATTTGGGGTTTGTGTGATTTTCCTTGTTTGTGTGGTTGAGCCCTAGAAAGGGACATTACAGTGACTGAAAATACCAGTGGAATATCACATAGTAAAATCTGCCAAAACAGTGATCATATGCTTCTAAATATGACAAGGAAGTATGGGATATAGCATGAGTTATATTTCAGCCTAAAGTTTTCTATTTTATCTTGTGTGCATTGTAATAAGTGAGAAGTACCTTGGCATTACTTAGTAAATTAGTAAGTGGGAACATCTTAATAGGCTGGAAATTGTTGAATCCTCTAACAGGGCACTTCGAACGGAGGTCTTTGAGCTCACCTCACAATTGGAGAAGGTCGAAGCAAACAATATCTCCCTCCGGAGATCTCTATCAAATCCTACATCCCACCCTTTCCACAGCGTGAATGACCAGCTGCAAGCAGAGATTTTGGACCTCAAACATAAGCAGGACGAGTTCAAAACCCAGCAGGAAAATCTTAAACAGTAAACAGATTTGTGGGCCCAAGTTGTTAAAGGTAAAAGTACTGTTCCTCCTCCCCTAGTGGCAGTCGAAGAGGTTGTGCAACAAAATTGTTGGAAGAACAAACCAGGCGAGCTAGGGAACTCAATTTCAAAGTGAGAGGGCTGCCTACACTCCCCCCTTCTTCAGACCCGGTTACCTTAGGTTCTGACTGTCTCACAAATAAATTGTTGCTTCATGACGTGCAGCTGGACAGAGCCTAGTTGGGGTCAGACTCTACGTTGTTTCTTCGTTTGAAAACAGTGGATGACAGACTCTAGGCACTCCGTGCCAAATGCAAGCTATTCTCCCTTCCTAATAAAATTTTCCTTGACGAAGACCTTGCTAGAGTACAGGTGGCAGAACTCAAACAATCTCGGGAAGCAGTGATGGCTGCTAGAAAGGCAGGCAAGTGGTTTGTTATTTGCAACCTTAGACCTGTTATCCGTGATACCTTCCCCCCCGGTTGGTCTCCCGGATCCGGCTCTAAATGACGGTTTTACTGGGAGGGGCACCGCAACAAGAACATCTCCATCACAAGATGGAATGGTAACGGATTACTCTGGTCTTCTCTGGGGTGCTATTTGATGCCCTGGGCTCATCGGACATCCTCTTCGTCACTGAGACTCATGAGAGTCATGTTTGTCCCATACCGGATTATCAAGGGGTTTCATTGGATTTCTAGTTTGCAGGTAGGAGACTATTAGCTCGGGAGGTGTCCAGAGGTTTTGGCAGGTGTTGCTTGCTCTGGTCAGAGATACCCTCCAAAACAACATTTCGGTGGTTGTTACAGATGAATTTGCCCGCTTCCTTTGGGCCAGACTCCATCGGTCCTCACCCCACTTTAGAGACTTTTTCTTTGCGGTGTGTTATTTCCCCCCTTGCTTCCTCCACATATGCTATTCATAATGGTCTTGACGGGGACCCCTTTTTCGACCTCTACATTGGTATCTTTCAGTTTACTGCTTTGGGAAAGGTCATTCTTTTGGGGGATTTCAATGCACGGACCAAAAACATCTAGGTGCCCTCTCATGACAGGACAGGTGATGTGTTTTGTACTTCTGAGGTTGATCTTGACTCTATTGGTCTCCAGAGGATGTCAGAGGACTCAGCGTGGCCATTGATCTCCTACAACCAACATCTTTTACAATTGGGTGAGTCTCACGAGCTGGTGATTCTAAATGGTATTTCATGCTTCCCGAACTCCCACTTCTTCACCTGTACACCTCACGACGGAGGGGCTAGTGTTGTGGACTACATCCTCTCTTCCCCTCACTTGATTCCTCTCATTCATCACCTCTCCATCTCCCCTCATCCCCCTTGTTGACCATGTTGTCATTTCCTTCTCCCTACAAGTTTACCCCCCCGGCCTCCTCCTCATCTCCAATGTTCCCCATGTACTATCTTAAAATTTAGGTAGGGTGATCATGTAACCTTCTCCTTCCACCTCTATCATTTTTCTTCCTCCTGAGCCTCGGTTCACCTCACTCCCTACTGACATGAAATACCACCTCCTTTCCTCCATTATCTATGAGGTTGCCTTTGAGTCCTATCCCCATGTTACCCTCACCCCTTCTCATAGAAAAACATGTCCTATGAACAAATGGTATGACGAGGAGTGTTAAGGCCCTCCACCGACAACTTTGCCATTCTTCTATTCACAACCTCCCTTCCTTTCCCCCCTCTCACATCCGCCTATCGCAACTTCCTCTACCACAAGAAATGCACGTTCATTTCCCAATGGAGACGGGAGCTCCATGAGTCCCTCTTACACTCCCCCAAACACTTTTGACGCACCATTCTCCCCCGGCACTCCCCCCTTCCGCTTGATTTAGATCCCAACTCCATGTACGCCCACACCTCCACCCATTATGATGCCCCTTGCCAGACCGCAGATTCAAGTGGTCTCCCCTCCCCCCATTTGCCACATCTTCACACACACATTTGTTAGAAAGGCCATTTCGGTTATGAATAGTAGCAGGGCAACAAATGAAGAGGGTTTTTAGGCGGAGCCTTTCAAACATGTGATTAGCACTCTGACCAGCTATCTAGTGGATCTCTTCAACCAAGTCATTTGTATAAGTTTTCTAGGTACTTGGTCCCATAACATTATTCACCCTATCCACAAATCGGGCCCTACCTCGGATCCTAACAACTATTGAACAATCATGGTTGGTCACACTTTTGCCAAGCTTTATGTTACTGTCCTCCACATGCGGCTATCAGAGTTTCTGGTTTGGAACCATTGCAGGGCCAGGGGACAGGTAGGGTTTCATTCATCCTACTAGACTACATACCACATCCTCACTTTTCGGGCCATCATTGAGGAAGCATGTTACCGTTCTTCTAGGGTGTTTTGTTGCTTCATCGACCTCTGGAAATGTAGTATCCCCTTCTAGACTCTGTCCCGCGAATTAATACAAATCTGATCACTTGCGTCTTAGAGATAATTGGGATTTTCGAGACTCTAACTTGTTGCAAACATCATGCACTTCATATGAGGAGGTTTTGGGCTGTCTTCAAATGAGCTGAAATTGTTGGGTAATGGACTCATAAACTTCATCCAGGAGCACCATGCAAAAGTCAAATTTTGCACAGGCTGCAACCTCTGTCACCCTACTTTGTTCAGCTAATCTGTATGGTTGAGCCCAGGATCTTCTTAGGGCACAAAGACTACTCCAGGAATTATGGGATCACCCTGTCCTTATTCCTCCTAGGTTTCTGATCTATGTTCTTCAATCTTAAATCAACCCCAAAACTGCATGATCTGAAATAAATTCTAGCCTCCTCGGCAGAGGAAGCATACAGAGACAGGTGGATATCTTCTAAAATTGATAACTCTTGTCAATATCCCCTGTTTGGGATATCTATCCAAATAAAATGCAAAATTACTTCTACTGAATTAAGATCTTTCCGTAGAAGGACAAAGCCCTGAATAGTTTGATAACCTCAAATCCCTCCAATGTTAGCTTCAATAGTCAACCCTAACCAGTGGTTAGAGTTTGAGCCAAGGTGGTGGATAAATGATTTGGGAGAACTCAATAGGGAAATTCAATACACTTCAAATAGCTGCCCAAACTCAGCATTAATTAGCCAATAGTAGATTAGATTTTGAATAAAGCTTGTTCACCCCTTAAAACATGCTGCAAGATGCCCTATTCAAGTCGCCATAGATTAAAACCATTATTTTTTTAGCAATAACTCATGCCAAATATTCTAAAATACCATAAAAGCTTTCCAACATATTCTATAGATCATGCAAGATTTTGGACTCTCAAGTAGAAGGCATGCCAAATCTAGACCCACAGAGAATCTGACCAACTGTGTAGATTTGCAAACCCTAATGCACAAACAACTGAAACTTGGAAAATTCATAACTTGCTCAATAACTTCCCATCTTTTGCCAATGAGAGATAAAGTGAAAGCATTAATAGGCTATACATTCAAGAGCTTTCCAAAGCATGGAGCATAAAATCTAAATATCATTATAACTGATAACCCCTAGCAATGATCCTAGCCCCCGTTTTATAATCAAGGAGGCACAAACTTCGAAGTCGCTAGGAGTTAGGGAAATTAATTGCACAATAAAAGTAGTTCTATTTTCACTTAGGTAATGCCTTCAAGCATGCTAAAAGAGTGATCCTAATATTTAAAAGTCGCCTAAATATTATTTAATTAATTCCATTTTTTAACCAGCACTTTGGGAATCTAAAACAACATAATTACCCTGCTCAATAAATATTCAATAATTACATGCAGATTTTACTCTCAGTAAAAGGCGCCAAAGCTAGATAAGAGAATCACTCAACAAGTAGATATTATAAAATCTCATTGAAAATAATTTTCCAATTGAATATCAAACCAACAAAATAACCCACGCAAGAGAGAATGATAGGCTAATGGGTATGCATCCCAACTCCAATGCATGAAATGAATATCAAATGATCAATCAACATACCCTCCCGAGGAAATGCAACCTCTTCATGCGTCTTATAGAGACTAAGGGGTTGCTGAGACTCTTCTTGTTGCAATAAAGACCGACCTTTATGAGGAGGTTTTGAAGGTCGAAAACATACTACAGTTGGGTTCATCTAAAATATTATCAGGAGCACCATTAGGGTCAGACTAGGGCTGCACTCTATCATTTACTTTGTTTGATATCTAAATAAATAAAAGTTGGAGGATCTAACCTATGTGACCATATCCAAGACTAACTGACGGGAGACTTCTCCACCAGGTTGTAGCGCTATGTTCATGCTCAAGGGGTACAAATGCATGTTGTTCTTCTGGCCTATTCGGCAGATGTCCTACAGAGAAAGGGGGACACTCTAGCACCTCTTTTGCGACCATTAGGTAGTTGATAGTTAATCTTGTTAAGACCAAAGTCATGATCTTCAATGCCCCGAAGACTTGCGTGTTCCACTTCTTCTACAAAGGGGATGAGGTTGAGATCACTGCCTCTTATACCTACTTGGGTGTACTCTTCTCTGGACCTCGCTTCAGTCTTTGTTCGGCGCACTTCAGCTCCGTGTCAATAAAGGCTATGGCTCCCTGGTAATCATAGAGAGGTAGTGCTTCCGCCACCATTTCCAGGACACCCTGTCCAAACTTTCTGTTTGACTCTCTTGTCAGACCCATTGTTATTTATGGCTCAGAGATTTGGGGACCTTCTTTACTTGATCCTGACTAGGCTACGATTGAAAGAGATCAGATCCATCTTCTCAGGCGCTTCATTTGATGTAAGGAAACTGTTCTTCACAAGATTATCTTGGCAGAGCTTGGTGCTCGTCCCTTTAAGATGGAGACAATCGTTAGCGTTGTTTCCCTCCTACACCACATCCGTAGGCTTGGTGACTCCTCTATAGGCAGGGATAGATATCCTTATCTTGCATACTGCTCTTTTGTTGCTATTGCTTCAGTTGACCGATTTGGTCGTTCTCATTGCTGAACTACTTGAATCTATTGACATTCAGATTGATCACCTCCCTCCGTACAACTTCTCCTTGGACGCCCTCACCCATCTCCTTCCCAGCAAACATGACCTGCACAGAGTCATTAGAGACGATATTTACAGGAAATTCATCCAGTATACTTGGACCAACCCTCCTTGCGAGTTATGGCTGAAGATGGCTTTCTATGCAACACATTTTCTGGAGATCAACAATGGTCTTATCTCCCGGCATTGGACTCATGCCCATTGCATTTCACTTGGTCAGTTCAGGGTTGGTTCCTATAAACTCAGAGTTGAGAGCGATCGTCATGTGGATTGTTTCGATCGGAATTGCCGGCTTTGCCCCCTCCAGGAGATTAAGACAGAAGAGCACTTCATTTTCCGTTGCCCCATCTACTACGAGATCAGAGGTAGATTCCACTGTCTGTTTAGAGAGCGTCTGACTCTCACCAACTTCTTCAGGTATCATGATCAGAGATGCCTCACTCTTTATCTTCAGGAGGCTCTCCGGCTTAGGGTGGAGACCCTCCAGCCCCTTGGACAGGGGACTACACATCTGATCACTTCCTTCTTCACAGTACTATCCTCTGGTAGAGGCACTAAGCGACAAAGAGACACCACCCATGGCTACCCCACTAGATCTGTTCGTGGTCGGATGCTCACTAGTGCAGGACTTCCTTCCACAGAGTGCTTCCGAGGTCCAGTAGGTGGACGTGGAGAGCTCTCCCCTCCTCGAGACAATAGCACCACCGGTTTGGACCCAACTTCTGGTCTCGGAACCTAGCACATCACCAACTTCTTCCAGTCAGTTTCGCAGGCTTGTTGAGGGGTCCTCCTCTCCTCCTCCCTTCTTTATCTGTCTGCTTTGACTTCGTGGCTCTCAACAGGCTTTTTCCAGCCCCTCTTCTTGCTCGTTCCTCTTTTCCCCTCTCCTCGCCTCTTCTTTTCTCTCTTGGTTGTTTTTCAGGACCGTCTTGGTCCTTCACTGCGTGCTTCGCTCTTTTGTACTTTTTCAGTCCCATTGACCTATTTTGTGGTCACTTGTTGAACATTTAATAAATTTATCTTATCTCACTCTTAAATTTTGTCCTAGTTAATTAGGATGAGAGAGCTCGCCCCTCCTTTCAAGGGATGCATTTTAATTTAGTAGTTTGGTATGAGTATGCTTTGTTATTTCTCTACATATATTCATCCTATTGTTGGGGATGACTTGCTAGTTGTTAGGAATGCATGTATGGATTTGGATTGGGTTATTTCCTTGATTGTAGGATAGTGAGAGTCCTATAATGCCATGTAACCTTCAATTTGCAAGTTAATTTAGTTTGGAAGTGTCTTATGACAGAGATTATTGCTGCACTTTTGCTTTTGTGATCTCTAGCTGCTTTCACATTCATTCATTGAGTGATTCCCTTATGGGTTCCACATCAGCTATATCTAAGAAAGTCCCAATCTAGGTTGGTTTAGGTAAAAAAGCTCGTTTCGACAAAATTGTTTTCTGCATATGTTGGAGTCGAACGGATGTCATCACATCCAAAGCATCCAAAATAGTAGGCCACACATATTTTCTTCATCCCGACAAGATGCTCAGAACCCAAATTACAAGGTCTCTGATGTATGTCAATATTAATTAAATTCTTATATATTTTAACTTTATGATAAGATTTTTATCATATCTAATATATATTTGTTTATTTGATCTAAAAAAAAATTGGGGGCCAAAGCTGCCCAACAAACCATATGGCATTGTCATATTTTGTTTGTCACAGGGTCATGCGCAGATGGCCGACAACCGTTCACTCCTTGGCTCTCCCAACAATAAGTTGCAACCCACAAAATCCTCAATGCTGTTAGAATGGAACTAAACCTAACCATGGATCAGATCTACAATATGGTGTGGAAGAAGGCTTGTAACCAGCAATGCCAAACTGATGAAGAAGATTTGTGGAATACTTTTGTTGTCCAAGAGAAATACCTTCAAAAGACTGATGAACTTGGAGGCCTAGAAAATAGTGTCGAAGTCCCATGCCTTTCATGTCAAATCTTTCCATCAACTTGTGCTTTATGTCCCAAATCAAGGAGTTTGAACTACCTCTTAGGATGAGGTCATCAACATACATCACCAATATCAAAAGATCCTCACTTTTCTTTAGGATGTAAACATTGTGATCAGATTCACAACAATAGAAGGCAAAAGTTAGCAGAAACATATCCATCTTCTCATACCAAACTCGAGGAGCTTGTTTGAGACCATAAAGAGAATAACGAATTCTACATACCGTGGAAGAGTCCTACTCAAAGCGTTGAGGTTGCTCCATATAGATCTCCTCTTGGAGATCACCATGCAGGAAAGAACTCTTCGCATCCATCTGATAGGCCACTGATATGATGCAACGAGGTAGAGAACAAGACAAATAGAAACCATCTTTATAGCGAGACAAAAACTCTCAGAGTAGTCCACCCCTTAGCTATAAGACGGACCCACAATAGTCCACTCCCTAGCTACAAGATGGGCCTTGTGCTTATCTACTGAACCATCTACAACATATTTGGTCTTATATATCAATTCACAACACAAGTTTTCTTACCTTAGGAAGAGGCACTAACTCCCACGTGTTATTTTCCATGAGCAAAGAAACCTCATCTTGCATAGTAGCTTCCCACTCAAGTTTACCCGTCGCCTTAGAAAACAATACTAAATAAGTAGAAATGGTTTGTCTCATAAGAGCAGTACTAGAAGTCTCAGATATTGTGCGACGAGGTTCAAAAGAATCACCAACCAGAGAACAAGTTGCTTGCAAAGTAAATTTTTCCCACTTGGGAAAGATGTGCGCGAGAGGAGGTGAAGCAAGATCATCAGGTGTGTTGTCACAAATATCAAGAAGTATACCCTCCCTATTAAGAGCAAAAGATGAAGTCAATGATGGAGAAGTAAGTTGGCTCTAAAGAAATGAGATTTTCATCACCTCTAACATCTCATTGAAATAAGACATTATATGTGATAGGATCAAGAAGGTGATATGCCTTCACATCCTTGCAATGACCAACAAATATGAGATCTTAGCTCTTCTTCTCCATAGATTTACACTTATCATCAAGAACAAATGCAAACGCCTTACTTCCAAAGACACAAAATCCCAAAACATTAGTTTTTTCACCTGACCAAGCTTCTTCAGGAGTCTTGTCTCGCACTGTCTTATAGGTAATGCGGTTTTGGATGTAATTTGCACAATTTACTGAACTCAAGTGATCCGTAAACTTCTACTTTGGAACTCTACGAATCACACAATTATGTTGTTCTACTTTCAACTTTGGAAAATGACATATTTGCTTAAATATTAGAGCTTCGTGAGTGATTATCTAGTGCTATAGAAGGAAATTGCAGAGAAGGAAATAATTCAAACTTCAACACCAACAATTTTATCCTGGAAACCTCCAAGGAGGAATACCAGTAGGGAAGGGCAACTGCTCTTTCTTTCCACTTTTATTGGTCTAATATAGACAATTACAGATTACAATAAGTATGAAAAGAAGCAACAATGTAAACCTTCTCTCCAATTACTTGCTTGCTCTGTTTCTACACCTTGCTCCTACAATTCCATTCCAGCACTGAAGATCTTGCTTACTGCTCTCATTATACTCTGTTTCTCGATCTCTCTGGATCTTCGAATGTTTATTCTCTTGCTCCTTCCATGTATTTATAGGCCTTCCCATGTCCTCCCATTCACTAGAGGATGTCAATGGGCATGGAAGGGAAGAGACGCGACTAGGCATTTCAAATTTGCATCCATTCGCGCTTCATTTTTGGTTTCTGTCCAGAAGTGACAGGACCGCCGCCCTACGCAGACCGGCGGTCCCAGGACCGCCGCCCTGGCTGGGCGGCGGTTCTAGGACCGCTACCCTGCAGGGCGGCGGTTCTGAAACCGCCGCTCTGCACAGAGTGGCGGTTCTTTCCAAAACCTCTGTTTACCTTGTTTTGTTCACTTTTCCTGTTTCTTCTTCTTGGTGCTGATGTAATTGATGAAGTGGTGTGTTTTTTTGGATCCCTATGGATCATCAAGTGCCAAGTCCTTGGACTTGAGTGTTATGTTATTTTGTTCAGCTACTCCATTTTGTTGAGGGGTGTAAGGTACTGTGTATTGATGCAAAATACCATGATTAGTACAAAAATCTTGAAAAGCATTACTTATACATTCACCCCATTGTCTGTGCATAGCTTTTTCAGTGAACGTCCTAATTGCTTCTCAACAAAAGGCTTGAAAAGAAGGCCTTGAAGTTCTCAAACACTTCACTCTAATACTGCAAAAAATACACCCCAGTCCTCCGAGTGAAATCATCAATGAAAGATAGTACATATTTTGCACCAGAAAATGACCAAGTAGAAAAGTAATCAAATCACTATGTACTAACTCAAGTGGGGCCTTGGTTCTTGAAGCTTGTCCCTTTGGAAAGGGACCCTGATGTTGTTTTCCAAGCATGCATCCCAGGCACACACCATCACAACTAGAGACCTTACGAAGCCCTTTTACCATATTTTTGCGAGCTCAGCTACTACAAATAGTTGTAATTCAAGTGACCGGAGTGTTCATGCCATAGTTTGCTCATTTGACATCATAGGGGTTTGTGCTAATTTCCTAATTTTCAGTTGCAGCCCTTAAAAGGGATATTTCACCAAAGAACACAACAAAGCAACAGATGGGTTAGTCAATTGGGATCTTGACAACTACAACATTACTTGTCATGGTTTGCCTCCTGAGTTGTGGTCAATCAAGCTTCAAGAGGATTTGAGGAAGATACTGGATTCTGATCTGTCCTAATGAATCATGATATGTATCCTTTTCTGCATAATGCACAGGCTTGGACTAATAGCTTTTAGGCTTGGCATAGTAGAATATATAAACTTTGATTTCAATCTAATATGATGGGGTTTTAAAAACAATCTCACTAAGTGGTCAACAATGGCATCAATCTAGCTACACCATTGTGTCGGTCTCAAAATAATCTATCCATGAAAAAAAGTGAATCCAAACTCTTCCATATCTACCGTTACCGCCGTTGCTTCAATTGTCACTTCGCATGCTACCACTATAGTTTCTAATCCCTCCTCCCACATTTCACCTCTTCTGCCATTCACATTGGTTCTTTTCATCATACATATTCTATTTGGAATACTCACAACGCTGAATTTTTATTTCTTTGTCTCACCACTAAATCTCGATCATTAACATATGGACAAGATATTACTATTTATGATTGACTTCTCCCAAAAAAATGAAAAACATTTAAGTGGCGGCGGTCAAATGGACATCAAATTTAAGGATGAATTGCCACATGAGGGTCAAACGGATGTCAAATTTAATGTCGAGAGTAAAAGTGAACTCACGCCATTACACTACCTGGCTGCCATTTTAGGAATACCTCTTGCCATAATGAGGATGTCAATCCTTTGGCATGTGATATACCTTAAGGCCATCCTCCATAACATACATCAGCCCTTTCTTCTTTGGCAATTGGTCTTTTTCTCTCATGGCTATTTATTATGTTTGTAATGCATGGCATTATCTTTTGACATGTTTAGGGTTTACTGGATTTGTGCTCATCCCCCTAGTTAGCTAAAATATTTCTAGATGTGGTTTTAGGTTAGTTTTTTAGCTGGCAGCCTCTTTTGGGGTTTCCTTTTACCTCCATCGTAGTTCCTACTACTTTTTTCAGATGTGCTTTCAAGTCCAATTGACCTTCGGCCATCCACATGCATTATCCTCTTATTCTATTTGCTTTTTAACTTTCAAGGATTTTAATATGTAACCTGTCAATGTACCTTCATTTTTTTCGCAATGATGGCATGTTTGTTGTTATATAATAGTTAGTATTCAATTCAAAGTTCACTTACAATGATAAAGAAAGGAAATCGAGGGAGAGTTCATATGTCCATCACATAAAAAATAGCACACATAAATGTAGCGAAATTGAAGAGAATATGTCCAAGGAATTGTGGTGTAATGGTAATGGGGGACACTTGTAAGAGTGTCAACCATAAGTCCAGAAGATATGTAGCACAGTTGTGGTATATTGATTATGAGCTACATTCGAGCGTGACCTAGGTTTACAGACTTTATAAATGTGGCAAGCTTACCCTAGAGTCTACACACTCGAAGCAAGAAAGTTATTTACCAAGAAAACTAAAACAGAATTGAAGAAAAAATATACGTCTATCGCATTCTTTAGCTATCGCATTCGAAACTATATACTTCTCAAAGGTAAACTATGTCCACAGTGTCAACTAATTATTATTTCTCTCATTCACTTACAATAATTGTAGAACAATAGCAAAATTAGATAAGCATTACAAGTACTTTTCCTCTTTTTTAAGAGTCAATACAAATTTAATTCCTGCAACTGCAAAAACATATGAATACACAGAATAAAATATAACAGATCTGACAACAATCTAGTGAATTGCAATAAAAAATGAATCAGTGCGTGTTTTTGTTAAGAACAAAATAGAAACAGAAGCAAAAACGAGATGGAATCTGAAGGCTTACTGCAAATGTAGGATTGTGATAATCATCCTTATGAGCAGTCTTAAGACTCCTGAATAATGGATGCCTTGGGGTATCATAACGCCCATCACAGATATCTAACCCGCCTATAAAAGAAATAAGCCTCCGATCATTACCACCAGCTTGTGCATCAGAAATAACAAGCTTTTGATGGTGAGTGTAAAATGTGCCCACAACCTGGAAACACCAACACCATTCACCTGAAACAAGCTAAAACATGACAGCAAGAGGAAAACAAAGCACTAGAACAAAAATGAAAAATAGGTAAATATAGTTTTTGCATTTTATCAGCAGGACAAGCTCCTGATTTAAGTGCACGACCATCAGACTTATATGGGACTCATCTATGTTTTTGTCTTTTTATCATTAAAATTTTACAGATGTATAGCACTCAATCCTCTTTTCCTAATTTGGGGTTTGAATCTTAAGAAAATCGGTTTGAAAATTTTAGTGAATTCAGAAGAGTTTCATGAACACAAATAGGGAATCTCCTAGTTGGAAACCACCCAAGGAAGTCATATTAGAACTGTTTTTGAGGGACAGCATGGTTCAGATGTGGATTGGCTGAATCCTACTACTATACTGCATGTCACAAATCATGCAATGTTCGTGTCAAAGTTTGGTCAAAGGAATAAAACCTGAGCTACAAATTTGAACAAAATATGGAAATAAATCCCCTTGTAGACTTCCAAAAAGGGGGTCTCATACACCAAATTGACATCTCGATTGGTCATGGCCTAAAAGCAACCTTAAACAGGTAAGAAACAAATACGTTGCAATGTTCGTGTGAAAGTTTGGTCAAAGGAATAAAACCTGAGCTACAAATTTGAACAAAATATGGAAATAAATCCCCTTGTAGACTTCCAAAAAGGGGGTCTCATACACCAAATTGACATCTCGATTGGTCATGGCCTAAAAGCAACCTTAAACAGGTAAGAAACAAATAAAGAGAACAATCATACCACTCTATTACATGCCCCGCAACAAACAAAACTCATATAGCTCCAAGATAAAGGAAAGAAGAATAAAAGTAAATGGAATTGAAAGACAACACAATGCATACATTACATTAGTAAGACAGGGATCCCACCATGATAGTTTGCATACAAAGAATCCAACTGAAAATATGTCATTATACAAATTCCCCTTCTATATTGTAAGCACACTTGACATGAACACCCGTGAACTACAAGAAAGCAAGACAAAAAGACAGCAATTACAACATTATATGAGATTGTCCAATGTATCTCCAAGCTGCCTACAAAATAGAAATAGAAAGATAAAAGAGCATTAGATAATGTAAAGACATGCACATTACAACTACGACGATAGAGTTGCTCGCAAGTACAGACCAGTTGACTTTTCAGTAGTTTTAACTATTTTGAATTTTTTCTTTGACTCCGTTAAAAATTTGGAAGACTGATATGCTGCAGTGTTGATGATACAAAATTGGAAGAGGCCTCAAACTTTGTACACAATTAAATTTTAGTTGAGGCGATCTTTTAAAGTTTGATGGTCAAACACTTTAAGAGTTGAGTTACTTTTCAAAGAATCTTCCCATAACAATACCGTACACTCAATCAAAGAGAATAAGACCCTTTAAAGCAATGTACAATTACGGACTATAAAAACCAAAACACGAATTCAAAAGAAAAAATAAGGTTTTGCACTAAATGCTACAAGAAATACCGTAATGTCCTTTTTTTCAAACTAGCCCTAATTGAAGACTTCTTGCCATTTCTCGTCCCATGGCCAAGAAGGAATTGCACAAGGCATGTCCTTGGGTTTTGTTTTCATTTTCTTTCATTATTTTACTCCTTAAGGCAAGTCGGATGGGTTATAATGCTCCCAATATGAAATTAAAAGATAAAGTAAGTTCGTTAAGAGGTCAGCAAGGTTGGAGAGTTTCCAACATGGAAATAGACGATGAAGCAAGCTTAAGAGGTCAGTATACACTCTTATAACTCTTGGCGCCAACCAAAGCTATAAGAGGAGTCTTAGGGGCTCATTTGCACATCACTTTTGGCATATGTACTTTATCTATTTGGACTCTAGGGTTGATTGCTCTATTTCCAACTCCACTAAGGGTGAAAATCCATAGTGTGGCATCCAAGAAGGATGACAACCTTCCTTGTGGCATTTGGAGAACAAAAACTCTACAAATTGGGTGGTGTGAAGGAAATTACTGAAGATCCTCTTCCTGGTTTATATATAGGGCATCAAGAAGAGGACCTACAAAGAGCTTTTGCATGAGTTGGAGTCCCTCTCCTAGGGAGCAACTAGGATTGGAGTCATTCTAAGTGCCTTCTAGGGCACGAAACTCAGTTATTATTTGATATTCAAACTAGGCATCATTTATAAGGCTGAAATCCTTTATAGTTGATCATTGTTGGGGTTTGGAAGCCTCCATTTTGATTAAAACTTTTAGTTGTACTTCTGTTAATAAATAATTTTTCAGCTGAGTATTGGCTTGATTTTCATGGTGAAAATTGTTCTATAGTATTCCTAAAAAGTTTATAAATAATGTGGATGAGTTTTAGGGTGATATTTGGGTGAAATCTTGTTGTTTACAAGTTGTTCCAAAAATCAGACTATTGTACCGTACTCATTTAATTTCAGTTTGTTGGTCCAAAAATCATATCTAATTCAAATTGGTATTTGTGTTATTTCCTTGTTTTTCAATTCCCTACCTAAAAAGGAACATTACATTGGTATCAAAGCTTCGATCTTCCCATCCTGGGGGTTACATGCAAGAAAGAAACAAGGGTTTCATTTGCTATTAGATGAGAGAAAAGAAACCAGACCAGCCAAGAGAAGAAGATGGTATGGCTAACCAAGGTTCACAAGGACCGAAAATCGATAAGCTCATTGAAGGGCAAGTTAGATTAGTGTACACCATAGACTTGTTGGCTCTAACCCTACAAAAATTCCATGGACCAAGGCCTCATAATGGTGAGGTGTGATGTCCCCTTTTTGGAACAAATCGGAAAATTAGCCAAATCTAAAAATAAAAATCTGAATCTTACATTTCAACCATAAACCCTCAACAAAAGCACTGAAATCTGGAACTTACTATTTTTAGTAAGTTCGTCAAAACCTTAGATTGAAATATTCAAAATTCTATAACTTTTGATTTACAACTCCGAATTGCATAAAAAATGAAAGGGAAACAATAAATATTAATTAGGAGCAAATTTCCGTACAAGAAAACCATGAAAATACGGAAAACCTGATTTTTAAATCCCGAAATACAGCTTTTGCATCAAACCCTCGTAACTTACAAAATACTTATCTGAAAATTATGAACCATAGCTCAAAACGAAGCATAAATTATAAGGAAAATTATGAGATCAATTTTAGAATTTTGCATCCACGGATGTCATGCTAAAAAGTCACCTGAAACTCCAAAACAAGTCGCTGCCCTAATTTTGGGAAATTAGGTAAATAATAGAAATCTTCATAAATTCATATCTTGAGCAATACTTGGAATTTTGACACGAAATTACCCTTGTTGGGAAGCTTGGACAAAGAGCTTTCTAATGAACATAAATTCATCAAATTCCAACCAACAGAATTTTCCAGAAATGCAACAGAAATTTTCAGCAAAGTCGCCACTTTCCAAAATGGCAAAAATAAATATCAAGTCTTCAAATCTTCAATGACAAAGTCTTCAAAATCAAATCTACTACAATTCCAAATCGAATGAGAGAGAGCACAATGAAAATCTAGGGCATACATCTCATTTCTTCATGCATGGAGAGACATAAATGATCAAATTAGCATGAGTCTAACAATGATCCCAGCACTCCTTTTATAAGCAAAGAGGCACAAAATTCAAAATCCCTAGGAGAGGGAAATTATTAAATAAAAGCAAATTTATTTCCCCTAGGTGTGGCGTCCCCTTTTCAAAAGGTGATTTTATCAATAAAAACCACTTAAATATTTATTTAATCAATTCCCCATTTAATTTTTATGTTTTGGGAATTATATTAAATAATCTTCACAATTAAATAATTAAATAATTATTGGTTCAGGCAATATTTAATTATTTAATAAAATTGTTCCCCTTGCAACATCCCAAAGCCCACGGGGAAAGATAGGCTAAGGGTCTTTAAAAATGGGGACATTACAATCCTCCCTTCCCAAGATTGTTTGCCCTTAAGCAATAGCAAGCCCATGCATCTGGTACCAAAAGGGTTGCTCTCTAAGAACCGAGTTCCCATGCCACTCAAGTGGAGTAGAATATGTAATATCTTAAGTTGTTTCGTCCTCCTAAAAGTTAGGAGTGTAAACTGTTGTATTTTATTTTTCAAACCTGCACATGAAACAAACCAGTTAGAAAAATGAGTGTTGAAGAACACTCTTCTTGCTTCTTCTTGGTATCTCCATGGCTTGAAAGGTGCCCAACTTTCTTTCATGCATGGGCTGCCCCCATAATCTGCTATGCAGTCCCATATGTTGTTGTAGTCATGTCGTTCTTCATCAAAAATCAGATTTATCCCTTCCCAATCAATCATGCATGGGTTACAAACAAACACCCATAACCATATCATCATGTGTACATAAAAAATCTGAACTGTAGAATTAAACAATCTTGCATAATTTGTTTCCTCATTTTGCTGTCCCAATATCTCAGTCATATGCTTCAAGATTTTCCTATACTTTTGCCACACTCTTTCCCACAACATGTTAGCTATAAAATCAAGCCATACATAATTCCTCATGAAACTCCATTGGATGTCGAAAAACTCATCATCCTTTCTAACATGTGGTCCATGATCATAAGAAACAACAAATGAAGAAGGTAACAAACTAAAATTGATAAATACATCAGTCTTATGTTGCATGCGAGCTTGTACTAACAATAAATCATTCTTTTTCAAGGCCCAAGCATCATTTTTTACCTCGTATTTTGGTATCATATAGATACCCTTGAACCCCTGTTTGCATGTTTCTAACTGATTTTGCAGCCCTCTTAGAAAATCACTATTGACAGCCCCCTTAAACTGCACTCTTTTTATCAGTCCATGCATAAGAAACTTCCAATTTGTTGTGTCATGAAAAACTGAAATCTTCTGAGCCTTTCTACCAACAAAATTATCTATAAGAAAAGCATGAGGTGGCTGTTTTTTCCTATGCATAACAGCAATAAAGTTTACCTAACTATTTGAGATGCAAAATAGATCATAGCAAGGAACTTCCTTATGCAAATTGTCAATAATTAGAAGCTCATCATTAGGCAAACTTGTTCTTATACCTTGGACTCCAATTACCTTGCCTTCTTTGGTGTATTTGAGCTCCATCTTTTCTAAGGTGAGAGTGAATTCTCCCAATGTGTTAAACCACTAACATCCTAACACCACATCCATGTTATTCAAACTCACAACATAAAAATCATCACATACTTCATTATTTCTCAATGTGGTAATGAGTGAATAACTCTTGTGCCAACATAGTATGATGGATACATTAGCCAAGGATACCTTAAGGCATTGGAATCCTCCAATATTCAAACTTAAGCTTGCAACCATCCATGTATCAATAAAATAGTGGGGAGCACCATTAATAAAAAGACTCACTGGATTGCCATGCAACATACCTCTTGTTCGGAATAGGTGAATTCTATCATTTCCGGCAAGTGATGCCAAGGTTCCCTTTATTACACTTTCTTCCTTAGCTACCATGAGAATCATAGAATATGGATCATGTGAAGACCTTAAACCATGACTCTTCTTCTCCTTCAAACTCTTTGTAGAAGCCCCAAAATTTGTAGCTATGCAAGCAATGTCCACAAGATCCATCCCACACATTTCCTTCACCAACTTTTCCTTTGAAAATACAAAAATCAAATGCCCAAGTGGCAGCTCATCATGTAAAGATTTCATAACAGCAAGATAAAGTGCGTGAAATGATTCTAAATGGGCCTCAATATTGTGAAGAATGACTTCATACCTTTGAGGGATGACATCACCTAGGTAAAAACCCTCACCATGATTGAAATTTGAACCATGCACTAGCCACAAAGGTTGAAACTTACTAGGATATAACTGCTGCACCAAAACTGAAAATGAATTTCTTACCATGTCATATGTGATCCATGTAATTCCCTTATTTCGGAAGGCCTTCATGATTACCACTTGTGCCTTGAGCTTACCAAGGTGAATGGTTGAATATTTCTTAGCATCTGATTTTTCGGCGCCTTCACATTCTTGCTCCTTCTCATCTAATGGATCTTCTTCATGTACTGTTGTTTGCTGCACATGTACAACAGGACCAGCAAACTCTTCATCGGTCAAAAAGGGCCTCAACTTTTCTTTACACTGATTTATTATACCTTGAGAAAGTGTTTCTGCTGCGGGTGACACTCCTTGCTTCTCTTTTCTCATGTAGGCAAATAAAATTGTTAGAAGTGGCATCAAAATATTATCTTCCTCATTTAGAATTGAAGTCATAATAATTTGCATTGAAGAAACCACAACCTCTACATGATCCCTATGAATAGAAGTAAAAAAATTGTCAAACATTTGAAAAATGAGTTCACCACATTTCAAGTCTATTATTAGGACCCAAGATCTAATGTCTGTCATATTTTTCAGAATAGTGACCCTCTTAGCAAAAAGAACATTTGAAGTGTCACCAAGACCCTCAAAACTATCCACCATGAGCTGAAATATTTCCTTCATGATGTGGTCATTAAAGGGTGGTTCCGGAGCCTTAATCCTCATAATTTCACTTATACAAGTGATAACTACAAGCCTTACATCCGGATTTGTATGTCTCAGAAGTCTAGGACTAACCAAATGTGCTCCCAAATGATCTAAAACTGAAATCATCAAGCCACAATCTAATTTAACCAAACACAAACAACTTACCACCTTTTCCAAAGTGTAGATCAATATGCTATTCTCAAGTGAGGGACCCTTGAGCATTTTTCCAAGCTTATCGAGCTTGATCCTCAAACCTCCGACACTAGCAAGCTCCATGATTCACTCTACAAACCCACAAGGAGCAAAGGAAAGTTGCTCTGATATCACTATGATGTCCCATTTTTGGAACAAACCGGAAAATTAGCCAAATTTGAAAATAAAAATATAAATCTTACATTTCAACCATAAACCCTCAACAAAAGCACTGAAATCTGGAACTTACTATTTTTAGTAAGTTCGTCAAAACCTTAGGCTGAAATATTCAAAATTCCATAACTTTTGATTTACAACTCCGAATTGCATGAAACGAAAGGGAAATGATAGATATTAATTAGGAGCAAATTTCCGTACAAGAAAACCACGAAAATACGGAAAACCTGATTTTTAAATCCTAAAATACAGCTGCAGCATCAAACCCTCATAACTTGCAAAATATTTATCCGAAAATTATGAACCATAGCTCAAAACGAAGCATAAATTACAAGGAAAATTACGAGATCAATTTTAGAATTTTGCATCCATGAATGTCATGCTAAAAAGTCACCTGAAACTCCAAAACAAGTCACTGCCCTAATTTTGGGAAATTAGGTAAATAACAGAGATCTTCATAAATTCATATCTTGAGCAATACTTGGAATTTAGACACGAAATTACCCTTGTTGGGAAGCTTGGACAAAGAGCTTTCCAATGAACATAAATTCATCAAATTCCAACCAACAGAATTTTCTAGAAATGCAACAGAAATTTTCAGCAAAGTCGCCACTTTCCAAAATGGCAAAAATAAATATCAAGTCTTCAAATCTTCAATGACAAAGTCTTCAAAATCAGATCTACTACAATTCCAAATCGAATGAGAGAGAGCACAATGAAAATCTAGGGCATACATCCCATTTCTCCATGCATGGAGAGACATAAATGATCAAATCAGCATGAGTCTAACAATGATCCCAGCACTCCTTTTATAAGCAAAGAGGCACAAAATTCAAAATCCCTAGGAGAGGGAAATTATTAAATAAAAGCAATTTATTTCCCCTAGGTGTGGCGTCCCCTTTTCAAAAGGTGATTTTATCAATAAAAACCACTTAAATATTTATTTAATCAATTCCCCATTTAATTTTTATGT
This sequence comes from Taxus chinensis, assembly GCA_019776745.2. Classification (NCBI taxonomy): domain Eukaryota; kingdom Viridiplantae; phylum Streptophyta; class Pinopsida; order Cupressales; family Taxaceae; genus Taxus; species Taxus chinensis. The sequence goes on from CM034150.1 coordinate 34,368,698, forward strand.
TTTGGAAATTATATTAAATAATCTTCACAATTAAATAATTATTGCTTCAGGCAATAATATTTAATTATTTAATAAAATTGTTCCCCTTGCAACATCCCAAAGCCCACGGGGAAAGATAGGCTAAGTGTCTTCAAAAATGGGGACATTACATGAGGGTAGCCTATTCATAGTTAATACTTCACGACAGACCCAAGGATCAACTAATGGTTCAACCACTAGGCTTACTTTCCTTCCAAGGGAAGAAGCCATTCTGGAGGTGGGAACAAAACATTCGGTAGGGAAGAATATTGCTACCATCTATGAGGAGTACATGGCTCTTCCGGATGAGATTGTGATGACATGTCACTCACTAAGTTTAAAAGGTTGAAGAAAGGTGAAATGGGACTTAGACCAAGGTTTAAACCCCGAGCCATGTCCAAGAGATATGCAGAATATATTCCAATCCTTAGGGGAAAGAATCCCTCCATCGTGATCAAAGAAGAAGAGCCACCAAAGTTGTTGGGCATTGAGAGGGAGCAGCTCATTGAATCCCTAGAAGCACCAATCACTCTTTCTAAGAACAAGCCATTGACTGATTTTCAGAACAGCAGTATGAAAGGTCAAGGGTTTGATGAAATTTTGAAGCACTGGCCTAGGAAAGAGAAGGAATCATGAAGCACAAGTTGGAAGGTAAAAATCATTTGATGTTCAAAGATGAATTATTGATTTCTAATGATGGCATGTGGCGCAAAAATGAAATAGAAAAATCAGATTTGCATGAGGATGACATTAGGGAAGGGTATGTCCATGAAGGAAGGGCACTTCATGCTCCTCATGATTGCTTTCAATTCGCTGGAAATTCCCAAACAGCAGTCAATGATGGGCAGATTGAGGAAGTTCGTGCCCTTGAAAAGAGTTCCGAAAATGTTCCAAACAAGTACCAACAAAATGAGGGTGAGCTCCTTGTTAGCAGCCTAAGGTATGATCATGTTTCCAAATTATTGTTTCCTCCTATATCACTGCCATACTTTTGTCATCATGGAAAATACACTGAGAAGCATGTTAGAGACAGCTATGGGCATATTGTTTCTTCTATTCAAGGCCAAGATTACCTTGGCATGGGTAGTCTTCGGAAGATCAAGGTAAATATCATTTTTTGCACTTTTGATTGAAAGGAAACTTATGAGCAATCATAGAGGGTTTGTTGTGCATTCTAACCACATGGTGAAAGATCAATGTTCTCGGTTATGAGAACACTCTTGGGGGCTAAGTAACACTCATGAAGCCAAGGATATGAAGATAGTCACAATGGCCACAGTGAAATGCTTGATGTGGAAGAATGGTAAGCAAACTAGATGTTATTTTCAAGAATGTATGAAACATCTTGCTATGGTTTTGCGGGATTCAAGTTACTTTCAAGATTGCCACTTTTGGATGTATGTGAAGGTGATGGGTAATTCATCCACTGAAAATATAAATTCAGCCGCATGGGATATAAACTCAGCTTGCTACAAGGTATGCAATAATTCAATTTTCATGAACCAAGGTGGAGTAATATATCATGTTATTGTTTGGGATTGGCTCTTTAAAATACACCTAGCAAGAAGGCCTAATGAGACGTGGATTCCATGGGAACTGTGTGGTGTAAGTCATCTTTCTAACATGAATGAGATGAGTGTGGAAAATGTGGATTATGAACCCCGAATTATTATGGGAGCTATTTTAGACCTTGTGACTGTTATTTCCAGCTGGTTCGACATTCTATTTGCAGCCAGCCACCATTTGGATTTCGATCACAATGAAGTGGTGCTCTTCATCTAGTGACATTCACAAGGTAAGGATAACTCTCACAAGATGTTTGTTCGCCACTACAATTCAGAATTTGAGTAATAAAATGCAACACTACAACCGTGATGAGATGTTTTTCCCAATTTCAGTTGTTGGGTTGTGCATATCTTCTTGGGATAGTAATAGAAGGACAGGTTTGAAGACATTCATTTCATTTGAAATTGTGTGTAAGAGGGTTCACTCATTGAGAACAATTAGGGCCAATGTTCCAACATATTTGGTATTGTTTGGAACAAAATTCCGGGCAAAGTATGGCTGTTATACTTACATACCAGCACTCATAAGTTTTAATCTAAGCCAAATTTTGAAGAGATTAATTTGGGGCAGCTTGGAAGCATCTTTTGGAGGCGAAGGTAATCTTTATAACAGCTGTTGTATTTTTGTTTCACTCGTTGTCCGCAACAATTTCAGCTCCCTATACATTCTTTTGACAACCAGAGATGAGTATCTCGCCATGTAGTTGACGGGGTTGCAATCTACTATCATTGTTGATGTGTTTTCAGTTGTTATAAGAAAGATCCCAGCCACTATCCTCCTGATTTTGGGGAACAAATACATGGTTACAGCTGTATTTGGGACAGCCTAAATGAACTTTTGAACATCCATCACTTGAAGGGAGAATATGAGATGATTGCAAGCATTGAAAAAGAACTTGCCATCATGGCCATGAGGCATGAAGAAGCACGATGAGGATAACTCTTGTTTTCTTTAATAAGCTTGTTCCATGTGCAGGTACAAGTATCAAAAGAAAAAGAGCAACTGAGTTTGTTTCTCACCCAATCACATGGGGAAGCATACGGGATTACAGCTGAAGACGGAAAGTTTGCAGTCCATGTAGGGGTACCTACCACCTCTATATCATTCATATTACAGAAGCTTGCATGGGTTTGTCATATTTGTATCATTTTTATACTGCTGGTCACAATATTTTCAGTCATGAACAGCAGTACCCATGTGCAATTTAAGGTTTCCTTGCATGGTAATGATAATGGTGGAGCTCCACTAGTGAAGACACTCCTTGCCATCCTAGTGCTGAATTAGGTGGAACTCCAAGTGATTTATGGCATTCATGACATATTTTCAGCTAACATGCAAGCTAGGTTGAATGAGGTTCTCATGCTTTGGGTAGAAGGCTTCATTGAGGGAGAGCACATAGATAGGGGTGATGGAAGGAGTAGACGCCGCGACCATTGTGGGTGGGAGTTGTTCCACTTGATAGCCATGGGATTTAGTTGTCTTGGTATAATGGCATTTGGCCATATGAGCTTTTGTTGGCAAGAGCTCTTTCATTTGATGATCGGGAGGACATTCTGGGTGGTCAGAAGTTCCCTAAATCTCTCTAAATCATTACAGTACGGAAGAGCCTGTTGCCAGATTTCCAACGGTATGCAGAATGTGGAAAACGGTGATCACATGCAAAAGTTATCACACACTGAAATCCTAGCACAACTGGTCAAAATTACACGCAGATCCAAGATGATGTGGACTAGTGCAATTTTTCAAAGTGGACCAATCAGCTTGCAACAAGTGGCAAAAATGGTGTAAAATAAGTTTTTGGGGGTTTTGATTTTCTCCTCTGGTCTTCAAAGCTCGTGTTCGGACAAATGAGCCCCGCTATTTGCTCGTTGGGGGCCCTCAGCCAAGTTCGACATGCTATTTTTAAGGAGGGGTGCCTTTGCCTCCTATTCTTCATATTAGCTTGGAGACAACTTATTATTTATATACCATATTTTTCAACCCACCATGCATATGGGATTAAATTGTCACAGTTTATTAAATTATGCATTGCAAACTCGGTGAACCACATTGCCAACTCACCTTACCACATTGCATACACATTATAACCTTAAGCACTTCACATAATTGCCACGATGCATTACCCGCATGCGTTCCACAGCCAAGTCTATGTGCCCCACATGTTTGCCACAACACTTCACACTCAAGCCACAATGCATCCCATATTAGCCTATACGCAATATGCTTGGCAACAAAAGTGGCTCTTAAGCCAATAAACAATTGCCACCAGCCTCTTTTTAAACGCATACAACCTCAAAATGCACCCCATGTGGGACTAAAATAGAAGGTGAATGCACCATGTATGGGGTAAAGTGCTTGGAGGGGGATTTGAACTTTTGACCTGGAGCAAAATAATAGGCACCCCAACCAAACCGCCTACATGTTCTAAACAGGATAAAAGGAGCATTGTGGTATTTGAAGGAGACTAGGTCCGGGACTATGTAAGGTCCTTTAGGAGCAGATTTTACATATTGGCATTTTTCAACCAGTTAGAGGGATTTTCAGGGCTTTTGCAGAACTGGAGAGTTGTTTAGAATTTCCAGAAGCTCTACCTGAACTTTGTAATTTCCCGATTGGTGTTCATTTGACGTCGTTATGAAGGTTTTTCGACCGCTTTTGATGTAGAACATGAGGAAATTGATTGTGCAAATGCTACAGGAAGGTGGAAGACATTTTTGATCGAGTTCAAAGTCTTTTGAAGGTCTTCTTCGCATATTTTTGCAGGTTTCAGATCCGTTATTCTTTGTAAGTTTTGATAATTGTACTTGCAAATTAATTTATTAATGGATCAGATTGCGTTTTAGCAATCCCAAAGACATAGCCCGATCAATGCGTGAACTTCGTTATCAATTTCGGTGTCATGGTTATATTTTGCATTCTATTTTTCCACAATAATGATTCAGTAGTTAATCATTTTGAATGCATATTTAATCGTTTTTGACATTTACGGGAAATTGGGTACATTTTCGATTGAATGGTTTAAACGAATAGGGGATTTGGATGAGTTTAGAATAGAACAAATTCAGATTCAGTTTGGTTTTTAAACATTTACATTTAGTTATTTAATCAATTCCTATTTGTTAAATTTGGGAAAATGATTATTTTTAACGGATCCGTTTTGATAAAGTATGTTTTGGCATCAGAGCCGGTTAGTATCCTGGAATATCTTCTGATTGCTTTTTTGATATCAGTTTTCAGTTGGTTTCATTCAGTTTGTGCAAACATTTGGGCTTGTTGATCTTCCATTTGCAGTGTGCAGTTGTTGGGAGTACAGGTTGTTTACAAGAAACAGGGAACCATGGGTAAATCCTTGAAACAAGCGAAGCTTGATGAGCTCGAAGCGTATAACCACCAGATCCCGGAAGAGAACTCTTTCCTGAGGAAGATTGGTGTAAGAAAATAGGAAGAAGTAATGAAATTCCACCTCCTCTTACTTACACTAAAAATAGCATTGATAGGAATTTGGATCCTAAAACTTCTAACGCACTCTTTCCATTTGAACAATTTGGCTTTGATATACAAAAGAAGTTGCATGCTTTTCCTTGCACGTTTTGTGGGTTAAGTCATCGTTACGTTGCTTATTGTTGGAAGAAGAAATCTTTGCTAAAGAATTTGTCACCTTTCGTGAATAATAAGGTAAGTGCTAAAGACCAATCTCATCACGCTGAAGCGAGAAATGGCAAACAAGTAACCTCACCCAAAAAGAGGAATTTCTACACTCATTACAAAGTGAGTGGACACAGGATTGAAACATATTGGAAACTTCATCCATCATGTGGCAAGAAACAGATGGTTTGTATGCCTCTTAATATGGTTAAAATTAATGAATTCATTAATTCACCAACAATTATTAAACTAGGTAGCCGGTACGTCCCGTAGGGACTGTAGGTACGGGTACGGTGCGTACCGGGTACGGGTCCGATCTGCAGTGGGTACGGGCAGGGTTCTTCCTGTAGGGCCCGAGTATGGCTGGGTAAGTCTGTGGACGTACCCGGCCGTACCCGGGCCCTGCAGGAAGAACCCTGCCCGTGCCCGGCTGTACCCGCCATGTTTTGACATCTTTTTTTAATTATTTTTTTGTTTTTTGGTCAAAAAAAAGGTCAAACCAACTTTTTAAACATTAAATTATTTTTTTAAACAGTAATTTGTGCCCCCAAACTCTATAACAACAAGTCATTTACCTCACATTTGCATTCTTGCCTCTTATTTGCATATTTGACTCTCACCTTCAATTTTTCCACTATTTTCAATTGCTTAGGGTTGATTTCAAGTGCCATATAGTTGAAGGAGCTTGCAACAAGTGCCAAGGAGTTCAAGGAGCTTGCATTATTGGTGTTGGGTGTATTGAGGTAAGTATTTTGTGATTTTTTTAAAGTGTTTTAGTTTGTTAATTGTATTTAATATTTTATTATTTTTTAGTTGTTTTTTTTTGTTTGTTTTTTGTTATTGTTTTAACTTTTAAGCTTCATTTTTCTACATTTGATTTCATTTAAATTTAAATTTTAAACTTCCAAATTTTCTCAAGACTAAATTTGTTTTCATTTTTTTAAATGCATTGTGCAGTTAAAAACTTAAAATGGCTGCGAGTTCTAGTTTTGTGGGTCAAGGTAGTAAAGGTCTCCTTAACAAAAGTGATCCCTCCTCCCCCCTTTGGAGCTATGTCAAACAACTAGAACAATTACCAAGTGGAGGGGGTTTTGTTTGGGTTTGCTCACAATGTAATATGCAATTTAAGAGCTCCTACAGTCAGGTGAAAGCCCATTTGTGTGGGGCTATTGGACACGGAATTAGAACATGTGGAGGGTTGAATGGAAAGGGGTTGCCACGTGCAAAGACCCTTGCATACATCAAAGAGCAAGAGGAAGCAGATGCAATAATAGCATTAAAATCCAATCATCCTACGGCAAGAAAAGGAAGATCGCATAGCATTAGCAAGCCACCTGTTTCTGCTTCTGTTGATGTTGTGGCCCCAGATCACCCATTTTTGTCTACACCTATTGCAACTGGAGGGGAAGAGGATTCACCTCTTTCTCTCAAAAGAACAAAAGATGTAGGCCCATTGGAAAGGGCATTCCAAAATGAAAGCAGGGACATAGCTAACCAAAGTGTTGGACGCTTTATTTATGCATGTGGTGTCCCATTTAATGTTCTTAGATCACCATACTGGCAAGATATGGTGAGATGTATTAATGAAGCCCCTAAAGGGTACATTAGCCCAGGGTATGAAAAGGTGCGCACCACCTTATTGTCAAAAGAAAGAAAAAAAGTTGAAGACTCATTGTTACCCATCAAGAATCAATGGCTCGAAACAGGTGTGTCCATCGTTTCTAACAGATGGAAAGATACAACAAATAGGCCATTGATCAATGTGGTTGCCGTGTGTCCTAAAGGGGCAATGTTTCTCAGGGCTATTGATTGTGAGGGGCAAGTGAAGGATGCCCAATTCATTGCCAACATCCTCATAGAATCTATTAAGGCGGTGGGGCCTCAAAATGTTGTCCAAGTTGTAACGGACAATGCAAAAAATTGTAGAGCTGCAAGGTTGTTGGTTGAGGCACGGTATGGAAACATATTCTGGACACCTTGTGCGGTTCATTCCCTCAACTTAATGTTACAAAAATTGGGCACAAAAATTGCTTGGATCAAACAAGTATATGAGGAGGCAAGTGGGTTTCAAATGTTCGTCAGCAACCACCACATGTCCCAAGCCATCTTTCATAAATTCTCAACATTGCAGCGATCGAAGGTAACCCGTAACATTTTTTTTTATTTTTTAAAATAATTATTAGTTTTTAAAATTCATTAAATTAATTTTATAAGTTTGTAATTTGTAGAATTTTGAATGTTTTAAATTTACTTGTCTTAATTTTATTTCTTTTGATTTCTTATTAGGTTGCTGAGACTCGATTTGCCTCGCACACGCTCGTCTTGAGACGACTTGTGAAGGTGCGAGAGGCATTGAGTGGCATGGTTATCAGTGACCTTTGGCGTATATGGAGGCAAGCAAACAGTGAGAGGGCTAGAAATGTGAAATTGTTGATCCTGGATGAAGCGTGGTGGGATCATGTGGATTACTTGCTTAGTTTTACTGAGCCCATCATGAGTATGTTGAGATTTGTTGATATGGATCATCCATGCATGGGTGAGATTTATGATGGAATTGACTCAATGATTGAGTCAATTAAGACCATCATAAATGCCAAAGAGCAAGATCCTACAGAGACCTTCAAGGAAGTGCAGTCACATCTCAATGAAAGGTGGAACAAAATGACTACTCCAATGCATCTTCTTGCTTTTGCCTTGACTCCAAAATACTATAGCACAGAGATCCTTTCTTTACCTAGGAGGGTCCCACCATATAGGAATATTGAAGTTAGTGAGGGGTATAAGGCGGCATTTGCTAGAATCTTCCCAGATCCAGAAGTAGAAGACACAGTTAGAGGTGAGTTTGTGAATTTCATATCCTCCAGGGATCACTCCATTAGCGCTCTTCGTGACAAATACAGGATGGATGTTTATTCGTGGTGGTACCTCCATGGACAAGCATACCCCTACCTCATGCCACTTGCAATAAAAGTTTTATCACAAATAAGATTTTAATTTTTTTAATTTCTTAACTCTTTCTTTTTTACTTTTATATTTATAAGTTTAAAATTTTAATTTTGCATTGACTTTGCGGCTTGCCTCAATAGGTTGCGAGTTCTTCTTCAGCTGAGAGGAATCGGTGTACATATTCATTTATCCACTCGGTTAACCGCAACAAGTTGGGAGCAAAAAAGGCAGAGGATTTAGTCTTTTTGCATTCTAACCTGCGCCTTCTATCACATAAGAAGAATGAGTACAAGAAAGGGCCAACAAAGTGTTGGGATATAGACCCAGAGACTCCAAACTTGGATGTTCCCATTGCCCAACTTTCATTGCTAGACTCAGACCTAGATAGTACTTTGCATGAGCTGCAAAGTGGGGCTAGCGGGAGCGGCATTGCTGATAGTTCTAGTTGTACTCCTGGTGCTTGTGGTTCTAATGAACCATGTGATGGTAGTGATGCTCTTATTGAAGACATTGGAGAAGATGCAGAGCCATTAGACTATTACTAATTAGAATGTTGATGTATCTTCATTTTTGTGTTTACAATGTTAGATAATGATAATACATTGTAACATTTTGATTTGAACAATGTACTGGTTATAAGTTCGAACAATGAATTATCAATATGTTTTAACTTTTGTCGCTATTTCACCTATGTATATTTCATATTTGTTTAATCTATGCATGTGTAAGGTTTGAATTATGCTTATCTTGTTACTTTTCAAAATATTTTTAATATTTATATGTATATTGTACTGCCGTACCCAAGTGCCGTACCCGGGCCCCCAAAAAAATTGCCGTACGAACTTGTCGGATCCCCGTACCCGTACCCGAACTGTACCCACGTACCGGCTACCTAGTTATTAAATCAACTCAGGATCCATTGATCGATATCCCATAGATGGGTCCGTTCATTTTTTATTTAGAGGACACTTTATCTGATGGATAGATTTTGCGTGGTTGAAATTGTTGATTAGCTTGTATTTTTTTCGAAGCATACGTTTGTGGGATTTATGTTGTATGTAGAAGGGAGATTTTCTCATATGATTTCATCTTTGAATTTGGTTTTTAGAGTCACCTGTAAGGAAGAGTTGAGTGACAAGTTTAACATGCTTGGATTTTTCTTCTCACATTTATGGTTGACAGATTCCATTGTGCTTTAGACAACAGAGTACATAGGTTGGGTGGGCATGGTCAATATGTCTAATTTTGGATACTTGCATTTTAAGTGTATTTGTTGTCGTTTGTGTGCAAAAGTATGGATGCTTGTAAGACCCATTCGGGCACCGTTTGTAATTGCAATTAATATACAAACTTTTTGTATCCACACATGATATTTCCACATGTTTTAAGACCCTCATTTTTTGGCATTTATTACACTAACAAACTAGTTTACAGTTGCACCTGGTAATCTTTTGCGGTGATTGGCAATTTCCCCGATTTGGAATGTGACATTTGTGCAGATAGTTTGGTTTTATCCCCAATTTCACATTGGATATATATTTTATCCTCACTAGCAGTTTCACATGGATTCAGTTGGACTCTTGCCTCTTTGCATGGCGTTGTTTAGTCTGTTACATAACTAATTTATTCCCGTGATATTTTGCAGTGAGTTTTCCAATACCACAAGGTCAATTAGATAACTTGTTGTATGGCATTGTGTTGTCTATTTCATACTGATCTATTTTGGGTGAGATTGTGCATTGCAATTATTAGTTGTATCACAAAGATTTAGTTGGACACTTATTGAGAAGCGTTTTGTTGACTATTGCATACTAATCCATTTCTGGTGATGGCATTTGATATTTTATAGTGATATTTTGTCATGATTGACAGTTTCACAAGGTCAGTGCACACTTGCCTATAATTGGAATTTGGTTGTCTATTTCATATTGATCTACTCGACATTTATAGTACTTTGCAGTTTCACAAGGTTAATGGCCACTCACGTATGTTTGGCATTTAGTCATCTATTTCATATTGATCAATTTCAGTGATATTTTGCAAAGTTGACAATTTCGTAGGGTCAGTGGACACCCACCTATGATTGGCATTTTGTCCTCATTTTATACTAATCTAATTTTGGCATTTGCAATATTGGCATAATCACAAGGATTCAATTAGACAATCGCCTACGTTTGGCATTTTATTGTCATTTCATACAAATCCATTTTTGTGTTAAGCATTTCAATATTCCACAATCTTAACCACTGTGTTATATTCTGGTTTTTGTATATTGGTGTGATGCAGAGAGTCATTTAGCAGATTCAGTGGGTGACTGGACTTTTGGGGACCAAAAGGTTTTATTGGGGAGGTGTGATCCGGAGGTCATTTTGGGTGGTTAGAAATTCCCTAAATCTCTAAACCATTACAGTACGGAAGAGCACTCCAATAGCTTTCCAACACCTATTAGAATGGGTGAATCGGACACCGTATGCTCCCGATACCGTTGCTCAAAGTTCATGGTCAAATTGGGTCAATAGGGAAGCGCAAGTCTACAGTACCCTGGCTCGTGCACAGAGTCTATTTGCTTATTTTAGAGTTGATCGAGGCAAAAATTGATTGTGGACATATGTTTTCTATTCTCAAGTCTTCGACAAGCATGCAAAAATTTGGTTTCAATAGTGAGGTCCACTCTTGTTTCGGAAGGGGACCCGATCGCTGTGGTATATTAGTGTGATGTTCATTTTTCCAATTACACTATACTTTATGCCACATTATTTCATGTTTTGTTGTGCTAACACGTGGCAGGATAGATTTTGGAGTAATCCGCGAGTTATCCCAACATACTTGCCATTGCCACCATTTACCTACCAGCTCGACGATCGAGCCATTTCTACCAACTCAACATTTCCACAACACGGCGAGCAGTTTAAACCACACGCGGAGCTCACGAGGACAGTCACCATCTAATGTCCCTTTTTGCGACTGAAACTGAAAAGGTAGGAAACCACACAAACCCCAATAGATTAAATTCAAATTTTTAGATCGACAACCTGATTTTTCTAACAGCTGGAAATCAGCAGTCTAATTTTTATAACAGCAATCCGGAAATACAAGAAAATCACTCAGATAACTCAAACAAATATAGATAGATATTTTAGGAACAATTTAAGACACTTTTTATCATCAAATCAGATCACACACTCAGCTGGAAATTTAATTCTAAACAGCAGAAGTACAGCCCATGAAAAGAATCAAAAGAGAGGTTTCCAAACCCCGATAACCACAAAGAAAGATAGATTTCGACCTTAGAAATTATGCTGAATCAGAATATCAAATAGAATATGAAGTATGTTCCCTGGAAGGCACCCAACTAACACCAAACCCTAGTCATTCCCTTTAGCGAGAGCTCCAAAATGCATGCAAAGCCTTTGTAGATATTTTCCTCGATGCCCTAGATCCAAATCTGCAATAAGTCTTCAATAGATGTCTTCAAATCACCCACAATGGATGGTTTTCGTCCTCCACCAAGCCACAAGGAAGGTTTTCGTTTTCCTTGGAATGCCACACAAGAGGGGTTTCGTCCTCAAGTAGATAGTTAATGAGCACTTTGCCCAAAAAACCAAGTATAGATAAAATGCTGATTTTTGCAGATTTTGCCCTCTAAACATGGCATAACAACTACCAAACTGAAATCTTATGAAGAAAGGCAATTTCATGAGTAATATAGGGACTGAAAATTGTTGTACATAGGCTGAAAAATTAAGAACAGCGGGTCTACAATTGAAATTAACAAACATCTTGGCCCTTAATTCAAGAGGGACAAACATTACAAATCTCCCCATCCTCATGGTGTTGCTTGCCAAATTCCTCCTTGCAGTCTTAACTATGTTCAGTCCTTTCCTTACTGTTGGTAAGGAGATAAAATCAGTCTACACTGGCTTAACATTCCTATGAATTCTAACATCATCATTTTGCAAATGGAACCCCAACTCCTTGTGAATTTTGAGGGTAAATTCCTGTAAAATTTGAAATTCTTGACCCCTAAAAACAATGTGTGCCCTAGCTGAACTTAAAACAAAGAAGTCAAAACAAAATCCATACCTTTTCATGGGGCCATGGGTTAACCACATATGAAACTGAAAATTAGAATCGTCATCATTTCCCTTTCACATATTTGTTTTGGTTCTTTTATGTAACCATGGGTTAGCAATACATAGAAAAGAAAATCAGAATTCTTATCAAGCTTATGATGCCTTAAACATGCCACGATAAAATTCTTCCCCACTTCATACAAACTCGTCAAATTCCTTTCCTTCCATAAGCAAAGAGAGGAAAAATCAAAACTGAAATATTTACCTTCACCTTCTTTGAGCTTCAAGGTTTTACTTTTACCCGAATTCCAAGGATGTAAGCAGTCTATGTAACTCTTCATTATACCTCTTCTCTCAATCGTCATGTGCAACGCAACCACCATCTTGAAGTCCAAGCTTGTGACAAAGAGCTTTTGATGATCAGTCCAACATGATGATGAAAAAGGAAACAAAGGATCTGAAATGTTGCACCTTGGGCTGTCATAAAAAAACCACCTCATAGGCTTCGCTTGGGGGATGTATGATGAGTCCTTGGCAAAGAGTCTTCTCTCAATCTTGCTCCTTTACCTCATTAGCATAGTTATGATCACCAAGGCATGGCAATGATAAATAATGATGCAATAAACTCTTGTCATAATTAAACAAAATATCATATGGATTTACCATTAGTCGCTGGTCTGAAAATTACAATGGACTTCAAAGTGGCCATGGGCACCCGGAAATGCCCTTGTCTCATGGGTGTATCCGTAACAACTTTACTTTTGACAAAATCCTGATGTACCTTCTTCTCAACTATTCACATTTTTCTGCTCTTATAACAAGATTATCTCATTTCTACGATCGTCTCAAGAATAGAGCATATGTCTAGCTATGGTTTAGAATGGAGCCTCAACCACGACATTCTGTCATGGTTTTGGATCCTTTGACTCCTGGTTCAATAACACTGACCTTAGTGCTAAAATCTCAAGGGCATGATTTTGGAACACATCCAGCTACCTAGTGGACACTTACATACGATGCACATATTCACAATGATGCTAAAAAACAAAAGGGCACAACCAAGGAGCTACCTTGCAATATTCAGTTCATCATCTTGCTCCTCATGGATCCAAGTTCCATGAGTAGTTTGCCACATCTAACTGTCATGTTGAAGGTTCATAGGACAACACCTTGGTTAACAATCTCAAAGCCTATCTTTACACATCCAGCTTCACTAGTGGTTCTTACATATGTGCACAGATCACAATGATGCTCAAGCTTTCAAAAGATAACAACCGAGGAGGATCTTGTCAAAGAGTTCAGATTCGGCAATGGTGGTGGGTGTTTCTAGGGCTCCCAAAGGCTGATCCATCATTATGAGTTTTTATTGCAATGGTTCTTCCTTCTTAGTATGGTGGATAGCTTCCCCTTCTTTGTAACTCAAAGCATCTATGTAATATTTGCCACTTAGGGTGTTCTTCATTTTATCATCATTTCCACTATGATGTTTATGATGACACAAGTATGGCAACAACATAGGGGGAGACCAGAAAACTTAAATGTGATCTTCAATATCATACCTTCAGTTGTCCCAAAAATTATTTAATTAATTCCCTTTTTAATTTTGCATTGTGGGAATTAAATTAAATAAATTACGTAATTAAATAATTATTGTTTTATAATGTCAAATGATAAAAGTCACTCTCCAGGCAATAATATTTAATTATTTAATATAATTTTCCCCTTCCAACATCCCAAAGGCCACGAAGAAAGATAGGCTAAGGGTCTTCAAAAATGGGGACATTACAGTCCTCCCTTCCCAAGATTGTTTGCTCTCAAGCAATAGCAAGCTCATGCATCCGGGTCCAAAAGTGAAGCACTCCAAAAACTGAGCTCCCATGCCACTCAAATGGTGTAGCATTTGTAATAACTTAGGATGCTTCTTTCTCCTAAAAATTAGGAGTGTCTTCCGCTGTAATTTTTCTTTCAAATCTGCACAGGAAGCAAACAAATTAGAAAAATAAGGGTTGAAGAACACACTTTCAAAGTGCCTACATGGTGTGCAAGTCTCCTCTATATATGGGTTGCCCCCAAACTCTGTCATGTGGCCCAAAATACTGTTGTAGCCTTCAAAAATCAAAATTGGAGTGGTTGGTTTCCACCCCCAAACAATCACCCATGAGCCAAAACCAAGTACCATCATCTATGTCATCGAATGCATTTAAAAAATCTGAATTATGGAGATGATATCATCCATAAAGATGAGAGGAAAGCAGCTAGCATAATTCAGAATTTTTCTCCCAACATGAATGAACATCAACCTAGTGAATAAAAATGGCTCCCGTATAGTTGAAATTTCATCCTCAATTATAACAAACTGAAAATTATCCACATGCACAACTGAAAATGAAATGCCTTGAGAAAAATTCATACCATGTTCCTTCAAACTTCTCATACTTTTCATTGAAGCCCAAAAGATGGTGGCCATCCAAGCAACATCAACCAAACATTCTCAATACCAATCCTTGGTTGATTTTACCCTTAAAAGCATATCAATCAAACACTCAAATGAAAGACATAATTGTAACTCAAAATTTGAAAATGAACTTCTTACCATGCACAGTGTAGTCCATGTGATCCATCATTCTTTCAAGGCTTCCAAAGAGATAAGAGTTAGCATCATTTGACAAAGGAAATGAAATGATATCCATGTATCCAAACTAAATGTGCAAAACCCAAATCCTTTTATCCCCATACCACATGAAGCAATATGTGCAAAATGACACCCCAAATTTCCTCTTTTTCTATGCTCGTAAGAAGAGGAGAAAACTGAAATATAGTGCATGTATGTATGAATATTATCATAGAGAGACAAAGGAACCTTGTACCTTTCTTTGTGCCAATGACTTTCCCTTATGGGAGAAAGAAAAACATAGGAATCCATCATACCTTTGTGTCCTCTAATGATGATTTTCTTCATACGGACCAGCAAACTTACTATTATGGCTTCCTTTATTGGGAAGAGTGATAATCACTCTTTCTTTTCTTCCATCCTTTTCCTTATGAACCCAAGTATTAAGGGCAAAAGTACCAACAAGAGTATGATCTATGTACCTCATATCCACCTCTCTATCATGCTCATAAACATACCCATCAAAGCTCAACATATGAGGAGAAATAAAATAGGAAAGATCATACCTTGGGCTGCCCCCAACATCTACAAAATTCAGAATTTATGAGTTTAGGACAGCGCTCTTTTCTTCATCATTTGCTCCATCCAAACCCTTTTTTTCTTCCTTACCAATACTCATGCTAGGTGGGAGATGACTTGGAGCAACTATGAGACTCAGTGCTCATACCTTGGATGCATGTCTTGTTTCCCTTCTTTAGCCATCATGACTCCTTTTTCTTCTTCATCATGCATATGCTTGTTGCCAATGTCTTCTTTATGCCCATCGACCAAATCTGATTTTTCCTTGCATTCATTCTCAACCCAAGTAGCATTAGTAACAACTAAATAATGACCATTGGTTACCTCTTGGCTGCCCTCATTTTGCTTGTCCATGCAAAATTGCAAATCAGATTTCTCTTTCCTTTTGGATTTATCTACCATGATCATTTTATCATTATGCATGCAATCATACAAAAGCAAAGAAACCTCTTCAATCAATAATGAATCTTTACCTTGCTTATTTGCATCTAGGGGCTCTTCTTCCTTCTCTTCCCTTTGAACTAAATCTGATTTTTCTGTGCAAGTACCAATTCTCATGGAAGTATTAGATACCAAATCTTTATCATTAAACACCAAAGAACTCATACCTTAAAGAATCATGGACTTGACCGCCATATTTTCCTTCACCTTGCTTGAACATTGCTCTAGAACACCTTTGGCAAGTGTATGAGCAACACATGATGCCTCTTGACTCAATCCTTCCTCAAGAAGTGATAGCAATTGTGGTGGGGGACTCTCATATTCATTTAACACCAAAGACATAATGGTTTGCATGGGAACCATTACCTCTTGAGCATAATCATTATGTATAACATCAAAGAACACTTCAAACATGTCAGAAATAAGATCATTACATTCTAGATCCATCATTATCACACAAGATCTTACTTTTTCCGTAGTGTTCAAAATGCTAACCATCTTACCAAAGCAAGGGCTAGTGAGGTCCCAAATGCCTTGGAAACTTCCCACCATGAGCTCGAAAATATCCTCCATGATGGCATCACTATATGGCAGTTTTGGGGTTGTAATCCGCATAACCTCACTAATGCAGATGATGACCGTGATTCTTAATTTCCCATCTTCATGACCCAAAAGTTTGTGTCTAGCCAGCTGCATCACCAAGGAATACCTTGCAAGAAGCATGGATCCATAATCATCTTGCTCCATTTTTGCTAAGCAACTTGTTGCTTCTTCCAGAATATTGAGCAACACACTCTTCTCAAATGAAGGCCTCTTGAGCCTTTTCCCAAGTTTATAGAGCTTGGTCCTCAAACCCCCGACACTAACAAGCTCCACGTTTAACTCTGCAAACAAACCCACAAGGATGGAAGAATGTTGCTCTGATACTACTGTAATATCTTTTTTGGGATATTATCCAAATATGCAATTTAATTTATTGAATCGACTCTAGAAGACTAAACCCTCCTAGTTCGACCTCAAATAATCCAATGTTAGCTTCAATACAACCCAAATGGGGTTGGAGTGAGCCAAGGTGGTGGATTAGATGGGAGAACCAGTTAAGAAATTAATCTCTTCAAATCTGAAATTAATTACAGCAGTAATTAATTAATAAATGCACTAGACTGCTGAAAACTTCAAAAATTAATAACTCCTTCACCACCCAATATTTTTCTATCAAACCAATGCCAAAAGATTCTTCATATTTTTAGCTTTCCAACAAGCTATAGAACACAATTTTTCGATAAGTAAAAGGCATGCAAATCAACCCACAAAATCTGAAACTGTGTAGATGAAACTCTAGCACATATAATTAAATATTGTTCACAGACAACTGAAACTTTGAAAATTCATAACTTGTCCAATACTTCGTCTTTTGCCATGAAATAAAGTGCAGATTAATCTATAATTCAAGAGCTTTCAAAGGAGATATTTATCTGAATTTTTAGACCACTGAAAACCCTCCAAAACCACCCCCAAAATCCCCAAACCAGTTGTTAGGGTTAGAGTGAATGGCATAAATTATTATCAGCTTTTTCTATGCTTCAAAAACCCTCCAAATAACAGTCATACACTTGGAAAATTATGCCAACATAGATCAGATTATATTTTAACTTGTTCACCCTCAAAACATGCCAAACATGACCCAACACAAGTCGCCATAGCTGGAATTAATTGCAGCATTAAAAATCAGATCATAGAACACTCTAAAACTCTTCAACATTCATCAACAAGATGTATATTTCATTCTAAATAAATGCGTCAATCTTCTAATGGAGAAATAATGCACAAAACACATATCAACACTAGAGAACTCAATGAATGGAACAAGGGAGTCTTCAATATCTTCAACAAAGACTTCAAATGAAGCTTACAAATGAAAAAGATTGAAAGCTAGGGCATACATCTCATGGGCATACATCCCATTACTCCAAGCATGGAGTGAAATCAATAATTCATCAACATAACCCTCACAATGATCCCAAGCTCTCCTTTTATAAACAAGGAGGCACAAAATTCGAAATCCCTAGGAGAGGGAAATCATTAAATAAAAATAGTTTATCCTCCCTAGGTGTGGCGTCCCCTTTCTAAGCGTGATTTTAATATTAAAAGCCACCCAAAAGTTATTTAATTAATTCCCTTTTTAATTTTGCATTATAGTAATTAAATTAAATAAATTACATAATTAAATAATTATTGTTTTATAATGTCACTCTCCAGGCAATAATATTTAATTATTTAATATAATTTTCCCCTTGCAACATCCCAAAGGCCGCGGAGAAAGATAGGCTAAGGGTCTTCAAAAATGGGGACATTACACCCCAATAGATCAAATTCAGATTTTTAAATCAGCAAAATGATATTCCTAACAGATGGAAATCAGCAGTCTGATTTTTATAACAGCAATCCGGAAAAAGAGGAAAATCACTCAAATAACTCAACCTAAATATAGATAGATGTCTTAGGAATAATTTAAGACACTTTTAATCATCAAATCAAATCACACACTCAGCTAGAAATTTAATTCTAACTAGCAGAAGTATAGCCCATGAAAATAATGAAAAGAGAGGTTTCCAAACCCCAATAACCACAAAGAAAGATAGATTCCGACCTTAGAAATTATGTCAAATCAGAATATCAAATAGAATATGAAGCATGTGCCCTAGAAGGCACCCAACTACACCAAACCCTAGTCGTTCCCTTTTGCGAGAGCTCCAAAATGCATGCAAAGCCTTTGTAGATATTTTCCTTGATGCCCTAGATCCAAATCTGCAAGAAGTCTTCAATAAATGTCTTCAAATCACCCACAATGGATGGTTTTCGTCCTCCACCAAGCCACAAGGAAGGTTTTCGTCTTCCTTGGAATACCACACAAAAGGGGTTTGGTCCTCAAATGGATAGTTAATGAGCACTTTGCCCAAAAAACCAAGTATAGACAAAATGTGCCCAAGATAGGATGCAAATAAAGTCACAAATCTCCTTTTATAGCACTTGCTTGGCACCAAAGGCCAAATAGAAGTGGACCGACCTCTTTGGGCTTCTTTTAATTTTTTAATTTGCCTTTATGACTCCCTAATCACAGCCGACCTACTTTATAAAGGGAAGCACTAAAAAGAAACATTAAATCTAATTAAGAAAACTGAAATGAAAATACAATTCCTTCACTTGCTAAACCAAGCTTCATTGTTATAGAATGGGGATGGCAAGAAGTCCACTTTTAGGCTCTTAACTCGAAAAAGGGGACATTACACACCCCAACTCGCCCTTCCCAGTGCGGTTGAGCCGCTAACAAACTCTAACTCACCAACCGACCAACAAGCTTGCGGGAAAATTTTTACCAACTCGGCAAGTTCCAGCATTAACATGGCCGCTGTGATGTTTAAACAAGGCAGCAAACATGCTATATTAAGCCTTTCAACCACCAAACCGTGCCCAATGTGGGACTCAAATGGTAAGTCAAT
The DNA here is from genome assembly GCA_019776745.2 of Taxus chinensis. Lineage (NCBI taxonomy): Eukaryota > Viridiplantae > Streptophyta > Pinopsida > Cupressales > Taxaceae > Taxus > Taxus chinensis. Next base: position 34,388,077 of record CM034150.1, read on the forward strand.
GCGCATTGCATGGGATGAAGGGGGGGATTCGTACCGCCAACCTGGGCCAAAAAGATAAGGTGCACAACCAACCTGCCACTTGCTTGGAAACAATAGAAAAGGAGCTTTGTGGTATTTGAAAGGAAGTCGGTCCATGACTGTGTATAGTCTCAAAATGGGCAGTTTGTAAACATGGTCCGTTTTAGCCCCGCTTGGAAGCATTTTCAGGCTTTCTAGAAAAACTAATGTTCAGAATCTCAACTTCAGCATGCTTCTACTTGAACCTTTGTAGAGCCCCGATTGGACCTTAGTTTGACGTTGCTTTGAAAGCATTTTCGACCACTTTTGACGTAGAACATGGGGAAATGGATCATGCAAGTGCTACAAGAACGTGGAGGACATTGTTGATCGAGTTCAGAGGCTTTTGAAGGTCTGTTAAGTAGGTTTTTGCAGGTGACAAGGTCCAATAACATTTGTCAGATTTTCATTGTACTTGCAAATTTCATTTTTAATGGACCAGATTGCGTTTTAGCAGTCTCGGAGATGTAGCCTAATCAGCGGGTGAATTCCGTTATCAATTTTCGTGTTGTGTTCAATTTGCATCAATTTTATTTTGATTATTTGCATATTTAAATTACTAATTAAATGATTTTGGTGCAATTATAACACTTTTCGAAAAACGTATTTGATCAGTTTTGATGTGCAACTGAAAACAAATGGTTTGAAATCGGATTTTGATTCAGTTATTAATCACATTTGGATCAGATTTTTAATCAATTCTTATTTCATAAATTCGGGAAAATGATCATTTAGAAGGATCCATTTTGATAAACTATTTATACACGAGGTTAGTGTTAGTTTACGGATCATGTGATAAGTACACGATCCAGGTTATTGGAGCATCCTAGTTTACAATTGCTTGGGGACAAGCAATTTTGGGAAGGGAGGACTGTAATGTCCCCTTTTTCAAACTAGCACCAATTGAAGACTTCTTGCCATTTCTCTTCCCAAAGGCTAAAGAAGGAATTGCACAAGGAAGTAAATTGGGTTTTAACTTTTGGTCAATTTTCTTTATTGTCATTATATGCTTTTCTTTTTGTTTTTTACTCCTTAAGGCAGGTCGATTGCATGGTTATAATGCTCCCAACATGGAAATTATTATAAAAAGAGTATTGGGTTCCTTAAGAATCAACATTTCAACCAACTATTTTTCTTGGAGTTTAAGCATTTTCCAACTTGCCTTGAAAGGAGAAGATAAAGCAAGCTTAAGAGTTGGTCTACCACTCTCCATGACTCTTGGCACCATTCAAAGGGTATAAAGGAGTCTTAGGGGCTCATTTGCACATCATTTTGGCATATTACTTTATCTATTTGGACTCTAGGGCTGATTTCTCATTTTCAAACTCCACTAAGGGCGAAAATCCTTAGTGTGGCATCTAAAGAGGACAACAACCTTCTTTGTGGCATTTGGAGAACCCAAAAACTTGCCAAATTACTTGTGAAGGAAATTATTGAAGACCCTCCATCATGTTGGTTTATATCTAGGGCATCAAGAAGAAGACCTACAAAACTTTTCCATAATCCAAAGACGAAGTCCCTCTCCTAGGGAGATCAGTTCTAGGGTTGGAGTCAATTCTAAGGTGTCACTCACGGAACTCATTTATTTTTGATATCCAAACTATGGCATAATTTAAAAGGCTGAAATCATCATATTTGGTCATTGTTGGGTCGATTTGGAAACCTCCATTTTGATTAATTCTCCTATATGTACTTCTGTGCACATTGATAAATAATTAATAACTGAGTTTGCTTGACATTTCATGGTGAAAATTGTTCTAAAGTATTCCTAAAATGTTTATAAATATTGTGGACTGACCACTTAGGGTGATATTTGGGTGAAATCTTGTTGTTTACGTGAACCTGTTGTTCCACAAATCAAATTAGCCTTTATCAAACCGTTGCCTTAGGGTTTCCAATTTTCCTTGGTGGATGTTTGTCCCCTAAATCATAGTTTAATTCAGATTTATGTTCTGTGATGGCTTTCCAGTAAAGTTTTTATGATCGGCACCTGGAAAGCCTAGACATTACAAATGCATCACAACTAAATGAAATTACAATGTCCCTCAAAGATTTGGAGCTATCATCCCTTGCAGACAAGAGAAATACCCTATTTAGCTTGAGAGGGGACGCCAATCTCCAGTTGAATCCTACAAGCATCTTTACACTCAACCTAAAAATCTCCTACTAAGACACTGTTATATACTACGGACCCTTTTAAAATCTAGAGAAAACAACATAAAAGCATATAAAATTAGACCTATCACCCCATGTCAAAATACATAAGCTTATTCCATGTCCGAGGTTCCATGTTGTTCATATAAGACAAGGTAAGTTATCAATTGGGGGAAATCAACCTCTCCCTCCACCGCCTTTTGCTCCTCAAAGAATGTTTGCATAAACTAATGACCCCTGAAAATATTGAAGTCAATAAAATACAAGATAAAGATCTATTTAGGAGTTACTCAAAGATCCAAGTGTACAAGGACATCCAGAGGTGAGACAAACCTAACTAATTTTCACTTTTGCTAATACGGAAGATTCTTGATTCCATATTTTCTGTCATGGACACATTTAAAGCAGTGACTATTCAAAAGAAGTTGGGAACACTTGATCGAAAAGGTCATTCAAATTTTGCTAGCCACTTTACTCTCATTGACATGTTCGAACCTCACTACAAATTTTTAACTGCAGAAAACACTGACGGAAATTTTGCATTATTTTGTGCATACATACATATCAAATGAAGCTTGGACAAAATAGTCCCTCTATAAGTGTTTTGTATAACCCCATTATATTATTTAAAAAGAATGATAGAAAAAATTCCAAACTCCTTGTAATGTCCCTTTTGGGACTGAAAACTGAAAAAGTAGGGTTTACACATGAATAATCCCCAATAAATTGATCTGAATCAACATTTTTAAATCAGCAAACTGATCTTTTTCTGAAAGTAATTGGAATAACAGAATGATGTGATTTTTATAATCTCCTAGGGCCGGAACTACCTAAATCGAGTCCACTCAAATTTACTATGCAAATCAATGTAGAAAGCCACAATTTATACATACAATTACTTTAACAAGATTTAAGACACTTTTCATCATCAAATCTGATTACACACTCAACTGGAAATTTAATTATTTAAGCAGCAGCAGTCTTGCCAAACCAAGGGCTAAAAATAATGAAAAAATTCACCAAACCCCGCTAACCACACATGAAATAGATTTCGGTCTTATAAATTATTCCAATTCAGAATATCAAATCAAATCTGAAATATGTTCCCTAGAAAGCAACCGAAACCAACTTCAAACCCTAGTTTCCCTTTAGGGAAGAGCTCCAATGTATGCAAATCCCTTGTAGAAGCCTTGATGCCCTAGATCCAAATCTTAAGTGTTCTTCAAGAGATGTCTTCCAATCACCCAAAATAGAGGTTTTTCCATCCTCCACCAAGCCACAAGGAAGGTATTTTGTCTTCCGTGGCATGCCATACAAGAGGGTTTTTGTCCTCAAGTGGATAGATAATGAGCACTTTGCCCAAAAAACCAAGTGTAGATAAAAATGCACCAAAGATGATTGCAAATGAAGTCCTTAAGTCTTTTTTATATCCTTCCCTTGGCGCCAAAGGACAAATAGAAGAGGACCGACCTCTTAAGCCTCACTTTATCTTTTAATTGCTTCTTTATTCTCTCCAAACCCAACGGACCTGTCTCCTAAAGGAAAACACTAAAAGAAAACATTAAATCTAATAAAGGAAAACTGAAATGAAATGCAATTCCTTTCCTTGTTCAATAATTCTTCTTTGCCACGAAAAGGGAATGGCAAGAAGTCCATATTTAGGCCTCAATTCGAAAAAGGGGACATTACATCCTCAATCACACAAAATTCATCACAAAACAAGTTTTCCTGCATAAAGGAATTTTTAAGTTAAAAACTTATGTTCATAGCTTGATCAACTCTAATGACAAACTTCTGAATAGCTCTATGAATACATTTGTTCATTGAAGCTAAAAGAATTTCCGACAGCAATTTTCCATAATTTGTATTTGAAATTTGTATCACTAAGAGATGCTTATTGCAGAGCACGATAATAATAAAAGATACGATCTTTTAAAAGTAGACTAATTGATACAATGTACTGTTATAAACATAGAGGTGTGTGACTCGGTAACTGATAGTCCTTGTAAACCACCCAAATAGAGAAAAAGCTATGAACTTCCTAGAAAAATTAGAAAATTCACATTACTAGGGTTGGAATGCTACATATGTCACCACCTAATATTCAGCAGCGGCTCACAGGTAACTCCACCCTTTGTCATCACGCCATGGCTATCAGAGAGGATATCTACATATAGGTCACATGTTCCTCTCGTTTGTCACTCAACACCAAGCTTTCCTTTTATGATGATCATTTCTCGTGGGTGGTGGATGGTGTCATTCATCGTCCTAACCATCTCCAATGTAAATCATCTCATGACTTGATGTTTCCCCTCGACCAATTGAGGATGGTTTCGCACCAACTGCAAGTTGAGACTGATAGTCAGTGTCCATGTAAGGACTGAATTTTTCATCTTTGCTCCCTCTAGGAGGTGGAGACTAAGGATCACTTCATTTTCAAATGCCCCATTTATGAAATCCGAGGGGAAACCACTTCCTTTACAGAGATTCTAGCAACTCTATCCACTTTCTTTTTGTACCCGAACCAACGATGCTTGGCCATTTTTCTTTGGGAGTCTATCACAATTTAACATGTATTTGCAAGGAGCCCCTAGATTGTCCAGGTTAATCACCTCTTTCATACAACCCGTCATTAAGGTTGGCGGCATCCACCTCCCCTTGGATACTATTGCTTCCCAAACTGAAGGGGGTAGGTCAGTGAGGCAATACTCATCTTTGCACAACATTGCTACTAAGGTGCCCCAACACATTATCTCTTAACAATGTGGATTTTCTTCTTCTCAGTGTCATGGATCTGCTCATTCTCGATGTCATGGATCCACTCGGCAGCTTCTTGGGCCGCATGAACAAACACGCATTATGAACTTTTTCATTACCACGGAAGCTTCTTCGCCTTAGATGTTAGGAAGGATTTTAGGGGGACTGCTTCCTCTGAGGATTGCCTAGATCAGTCCTCTCAGTCCTAGACACTCCCCAATGAGCATTATCATATCCTACATTGACCCTTTCACAATGATAGATGATGACACAAATGATCCTCCATCCTAGACATCGTTAGAGATGTTTGACAGGACTAGTATCTAGTCTTTCTGATTTTCATCAGCCCATATTTGGGAGTTACTTCTCCCTCCGCATGGCTAGTTGTAGAGGTACCTTAACCACATAGATTGGGGCTTTACTGCTTTGGGTTCTCCCCTCGTTTATTTTCAGTGTTTTACTTAGGCTTTGATTGTAGGTGCCTTTTACCATAGCGTTTTATATAGTGATTGGATGTATTCTCGAGTTCCATTGACCAACTTTTGGTCATTGTGAACATTAATCTAATTTTTTTATTTCTTTCTTTCTTGCTTTCTTTCTAAATCCATTTGAAGTTATGCAGAAAACTCAATAGTGAAAATTTTTTGATCATCACAAACCTTCTAGGGAAGCCACTCCTAAGGTCAAATCACTATATTTGATGCCCGACCAATATTCAGCATTGGCTCTCATGTAACTCCGTCCTATGCCATCACTCTATAGATATATGATTTTTTTCTTTGGTGGCTTCCCTAATAGTGAAGAAGCTATTATCATCACAAACTATTTAGAAAATCAACACTCTAAGGTTCAACCACTAGATTTGATGACACTTTGTAATGTCCCCTTTTCCAAACTAGTTCAATTGGAAGACTTTGAGCCCATTCCACTTCCCGTGGGCAAGAAGGAAATGAGCAAGGGGAGTAAATGTCATGTTTCTCAGTTATTTTCGTGAACATTGCATTCTTCTTTAGTAGTTTTCTATATAAAGTCAGGTCGGTTGGGTTAAGAAGATGAAAAGCCAAATGAAAAATAGAAGAGAAGGATCCCTTATGAGGTCAGTCCTACTTTGGGGGCATTTTAATTGGTTTTAACACCACAACAAGGTATAAGAAGGGGTTTCTTGGCTCATTTATGCATCATCATCTTGTTTACTATTAACTTTGCATGGTTTTTGGGCTGATTGCTCAACTACTTCCACTTAAGGGCGAAAATCCTTTTGTGTGGCCAACAAGGAGGACGAAAACCTTGTTTGATTGAAGAACAAAAACTCTTCAATTTATTGAGGATTCTCCATCCCAGAGTTTCCAAAGAGCTTCATGAAGATTGATATTGCAAATTTCCAGCTAGTGTTTGATTTTACAGTGATTTTCAGCCCCTCTCCTAGGGGAGCGACCCACCTTGTGGAGGAGTTAGGGAGTTTCTAGGGCACGGAAACATCCAACTCATCCATCATTGCATTCCTCATACTTTTAGCAACCAGAATCTACATTTGGACTTCATTTTGGGCTTGGAATCCTTCATTTCCAGCCACTTTTGTACGGGTGTTCATTGTTGTCATTTAATTTAATTGAATAAATTCCAGGTAGGGTTTGAAGGCATATATTTTGGTTAATAATTGTTCTAAAATATTTTTAAGTTTCCCTACACATTTTAGATGGTGTAAATGATGCATTTTTGAAGAGATATTACATTTTCCTTATTGTTGTTACAAAAAATCAAACTGTTGTACCTTGTTGTCAAAAATTTTGTAATATTCCCTTCCCAATCAAAGACCCTTAGCCTATTTTGTCTACCCGGCGGCTAAGGGAAGCATATAAGGGTGACTTAAGTTTTATTATTTTATTATAAAGTGCAAAAAAATAAATATAACATTATAAAAAACACTTATAATAAAGTAATGGACTTAATAAAAATAGAAAAGTGAACCAAATAATAAAAGCACTTAGCACAAATTGTTTATTCCTAGAAAAATGTGACTTGCACTAGAAGGCAAAGGAAAATAGAAAAAGGTAAAAGTTTTTTGGGTCAAAAGTTATCCTCCCAAAGGAAAATGCGACTTGGCCTATAAAGGATGGAGGGTGGAAAATGCATAGAGAAATTCATTGTATGTTGATTGGATGTTTAAGAGGTTGTTTTTGGAATTTCTTCTTTAAAAAGGAGAGGTCGACTTGTAAGAAAGCATGCTATGTTTATTTGATAATTTCTTAATTTTATTTAAAAGCTTAGATTTTTGCATAAAATATTCTAAGGATGAAAACCCTTACGAATTACATCTAGAGGACGAGAACCCTCTTAGAGTATTGTGAGGAATTTTTACACAAGGAGTTCCATTGAGCTTGCAAAGATTTTTAGTTATTTCCAACACTGAATAGAGAAGATAATGCAGATTTGGTACAAGGGTTTGAAGGGAAGAGAGTGCAGCTGTGTTTCCTGCATTATTTCAGCTTGGACCCCATCTCTTGCATAAATATGAATTGTTTTGAGGTATTTCAAACCAAATTTGTATTGCTATATCACAATCTAATTTTTATGAATTAAAGTAGCCAGTTTTCAATATTTTTCCAGCACAAAACCCTAGGGGCGAGTTGGTGTTTTGGCTTTTTAGGGCACTTATGGTGGTCATTTGCATGCATAGGTAACATCATTGTGTTCTCCTTAATTTTCTGAATCCGTGCATAGTTTATTTGTGTGGATCGGAGTATTTTTTAGGGAGTTAATGAATTTTTTAAGTTGCCATAATTTTTTACAAACTGGGATTTCAAAATAAATTTATTTCAGCCTCATTTGCATCAAAAACCTGCATATTCATGCTTATTTTGGCTTGATAAATAGATGAAATCAGATTGGAGTGGTGAAAGTATAATTTATTGGCTGATTTGTATGAGTTTCTTGCTATGCCCTAGTCGCATTTTTCCATTAAAATTCAGATCTGCATAGTAAAAAAATCTAATTTTAATTTTGTGAGCTTGCATTTGGTTGTGGGATTTGAGGGAAAAATATGTCCATTTGGGAACATTACATAATTCATTCATGGCCCATAAAGCGGCATTACACAGTTGATATTCAATCATGGCTTGCGTGCGGCTCCACCTTATGTCATCACTCCATGGAAATATGATGATTTTCCTTGGTATCTCTAAATCCCCTTCACTTATTAATAGATAACTACGTCAAAAAATATCTCTAAGGCAAGATGGGTTTCCATGCCCAACAAGGCATAGAAGATGGTACCTTACAAACGATCCCTTACAATACCAAACATATGTATGAAACAAGGAGATGCTTTGCATTAACTATGCAAGTAATATGTGTAAGGCCCCACTATATAAATGGTATAACATTTATAACCTACCTCATGGGTAGTGAAATAAAGAAAACTTATGTGCAATTAGACCAACTATGCATTGCGCAAGTTCACCTATTTGCAACTGCCATCTATATCAGAGACATGCTAAGACAAATCAACTAGATCGCACTTACTTGTGCTAGCATTATACTCTGATGAAACAAAACTACTCACTCCTTCCAATTTCCCCTTTGCCAACAAATGTAACCGTAGAGACACCTAGACTTGTCATTTATGGCTTATGTTGGTGAAATAATATCAAATAAAACCACCATTATACAATTCAACACTAATGCTATAATAACTTTCGATGCATGCAAGTACAATAAATTTTGAAGTGAGGATAGAGTGTAAGCGTTCCAATCTGAATTTAAGCAACTAAATGGGCTAATTGCAGCATACATGATAGAAATGAAGGCTGGAATATGCTTCTGGAAGCAAGAAACTTGCTTCAAGAAGGGCAATTTCTGATTGCTACCAAACAGATTGTAATGTCCCTCTTTCCGGCATGACCCTTGGACACTTGGTGGGTAGCTTATTTATCATCTTCGTAAGCTAGTCCCGTTGTTTAGGAGATGATGTGCATAACAGGTAAGGGTTTTATCAATGATCTGGTGGATTATTTGATGTTAGCAATGAGTTCAGTTGGTCTTAAGGACTCACTTGGCACTTTCCAAGGTTATTTCCGACTTCTGGTGTGTTCTCCAAGATTCTTGGAGAGAGTATCTATTTATAGTAAGTCATCCAACTGACTTCATTTCTCATTATTCGTCATCGGCACCGCTTTTGCTCAATCAATTTCCGATTCCGGTGCTTTCCGACAATTTCCGCACTTTGGGAGCATTAATGGCTTATTTTAATTATTTTACTCAGGTTGCTTATATTTGTGCGAATTACTTGGCGAGCACCTCAGTATTATAGCTCGTCGGAAAGAGAATGTGAAGTTCTAAATGATGAAATGCTAATTCAGTGACCTTGAGCGCTCGGAATGATTAATTAATTAAATAAATCACTTTCCAGAGTTATAAGGTGTAATTAATTAATAAAGTGATTTATTAATTATATTTTCTTTTAATGAAAATTCTCGGAAAAGGTTATAAAAGGAGGATTTGGCCCATTTGCTCGGGACACTTATTATTTTGAACAAAAAACAAATTCAGAGCAGCTCTTGCTAATTACTCTCGAAGGACGGAAACCCTTGGAGATTACGGATTGGACGGAAACCCAATTCGAAGGAGGAAGATTCAAACAAGGTTTTCATTGTGCTTCACATCAAATTATTTTGATATTGCTTTACGGTTAATTGCAGCGTGTGTTTATCAGTTTACTCATAGAGCAATATTATTACCATCATTGGGACGCCATCTTTCCCATTTGGAGAGCGCAACAGTTAGAGGAGTGAGAGGGATGTTAGGAGCAATTGTGTAACAGGTGCAGCCACTATTGACTCCTTCGCATGCGAGAGTTATGATCATTTCAATACCATTGATATCCATTCATTTTATCACACAAAGTTGGACTTTCAGGTATGCAATTTAGAGATGAATTTCATTGTATTTGGAATCCATAAATAAATAAATAAATCCTTTCGTTTCCAATCAGACTTGTATTGTTTATGCATTGTGGGAGTTTTGTTTGTCTGCAATCATTTGTGGGACTTTCTATTGGCCGTGTTCTTTTAATTAAAGAGAAACAACAAAAATATCAAAAATTGAGACAACATGACAAGTGTTTAACGAAATGTCAATGCACTGAAAACTCAAAAAAAAAAAAAAAAGGAGTTGAAATTGGTTGGGATATTTCACAGATGCCAGGGCCAATTTCATCTTTAAATATGTATGTGCAGTTTCAACCTTTGAGATCTCCTAGGTGCAGAATCTAGGATAGTTTTCTTCATTAATAGCAGCATTGCGTATCATCCTTACCTAGTATCTTGATAAGGTAATATCTCAACAACTTTGTTCTCACACTCGGTACTTTCAACAAAAACTTTAGTGTTCTTCCCTCTCCACCACTCCCTTCCCTTCCCTTTCCCTTTCCCTTTCCCTTTCCCTTTCTTTGTACGATTTTTTTGCTGCTGTAAAGTCCCTTTCCAGGCTGAAGCTGAAAACAAAGAAAATTGCACAATCCCCAATTGAGAGTAAACTGAATTTTACAACAGCCAACCAAATAATGTTATAAACCATAGCAACAAGCTGTATTTGCAGTTTTAGGGCATCAAACACCCTCCAAACAAGCGGAAAATGGATGTATAAATTCTCCAAAATATTATACTTCAAAAATGAAACAAATGCCAATCAAAAGAAATCCAAAGAAAATGCAAATTTCGAAATTCTATACATCTGCGATTAAATTTATGACAGCAAAATTACAGCTCACATGAATAGCTTGAAATGGAGATTCCAAACTCAAAAATCTCATGAAAGTGTGCAATCAGCCTCTAAAATTAAGAGCAATATGAATATCAACTCCAAATGAAGAAATGTACTCTAGATGGGACCCAACTCCACCTCCTAACAAGTCGCTACCCTAGGAGACAGCCTGAGTAGCTCTTCTCCTATCAAACCCTAGCTGAAAATCTGCAGCATCAATCTTCTTGAAGCCCTTGGAAACAACAAATTGAAGAGTTTTTTTTCTTCAATCAAGCAAGGAAGGGTTTTGTCCTCCTTATTAGCCACACAAATGGTTTTTCACCCTTAAGTGGAAGTAATTGAGTAATCAACCCAAAAACCATTCAATGTATATTGTTTGACAAGATCATGATGCACAAATGAGCCAAGCGAACCTTCTTTTATACATTTTTGTGGCACCAAAACCACTTAGGAAGCCTCCAAACTAGGACCGACCTCATAAGGATGCTTTACTTTTATTTTCCCTTTGGCTTTTCACCTTCCAAACCCAGCTGACCCAACTTGTGTAGAAAACTATAAAAGAAGAATGCAAATGCTCACAGAAATAACTGAAACATATGACAATCACTTCCCTTGTTAATTTCCTTCTTGCTCACAGGAAGTGGAATGGGCTCAGAGTTTCAAAATAGGACTAGCTTGCAAAAGGGGACATTACAGTCCTCCCCTCTCAAAAATTGCTTTCCCACAAGCAATTGCAAGCTCTCATGCCCAAGTACTTTCATGCCAAAGTGAAAAAATATGTTGTAATGCTCCAATAATCTAGATCCTGTACCTATAAAGTGAAAGAGCTCTTGCCAACACAAGCTCATATGCCCAAGTACCATCATAAAAAATCAACTAAATACCATAGTTGTCAAGTGGAACAACCTCCGTCCACAATGATCGTGGTGGCTACTCCTTCCATCACCCACAACTATATGCTTTCCCTAATTGAAGCCTTTTACCCAAAACATGAGAACATCTTTCACACACTCCCTTAAGGCCAAAGGCTACCCCAAGTGCTCACTACTGTGTTCCCGAGGTACCCCTTTGCTCTTCTCCGGTGATGAAGGATCCCATACACTTGCTCCATGACTACAGCCTTATGCTCCAATGGGTCCCATAATGTTATTGTGGGTTGATACCTCCAAGGTATTGCACCAAACGACTTGCGTGCAAGCTGAAAATAAGTCGTAACAGCCATAAGTCATTTAGGATTCCCTCCAATTCAGCACTAGAATGGCTGGGAGGATTTTCTTCACTAGTGGAGCCTCTCTACTACCATTACCATGCATGAAAACCCACTTAAATTGAACGTGTACAGCTGTTCATGACTGAAAATATTATGACCAGCAATATAGAAATGATACAAATATGACAAACCCATGCAAGCTTCAGTAATGTGATTGATGTAGAGGTGGTGGATAGCCATACAAGGACTGCAAACTCTCCATCTTCAGCCGCAATCCCATATACTTGGGTGAAGAGCAAATTCAGTTGCTTTTGCTTCTTCATACATGTACCTGCACATGGGACAAACTTATTAAAGGAAACAAGGGTTACCATCTTCACCACTTCAAGCCTTATAGACATGATGGCCAGCTCTTTCTCCTTGCTTGCAAACAACTCATAATCTATGTGCGAGCGATGATTGTCCAATAATGTATTCATGTTGTCCAAATTACAATTGTAACCACTTATTTCAATCAAAATTAAAATGATGGTGGCTGGAATCCCTCTTATGACAGCTGTAAGCATGATGTTTTTGGTAGTCCCTTTCAACCAAGTGGCTGGAAATTCTTCTGCACTTGACAACAAAATGGAAAGGGGGTTGGAAATGTTGTGGACAACAAGTGAAAGGAAGGTACATCAGCAGTCATATTGAAAACCCTTCATGAATTTCCTCAAAAAGAATGTAGTGGAGACTAGGAACGAGTCATTATTGACTGCAAATGTTTTGAAAGATTGAAAACTATCCCTTCTCATGAATGTCCTCTTTTGTGTAGCACCAAACAGAATATTGGATAAGCTAGGAATAACAGTACAGACATTTATGGCAACATGTTTTGAAACCCATCAGTCAAGACTCTTATTACTTTCAATCATTCCTCCAGTTCTCGGTTGAGTTACAATGCTTGGGACAGCAAGATAACATCCATCTTGCTCACTTCCAAACACAAAATTCACGAAATCCACATCTACTTTTATCGGAAAACTTCTTCTAAGGGCATGTGCATTGATAAGGAGCTGAAAATTCTTATGAAATGATTGTAGTACAAAAAATGAAAATGTCGAGCTTACAATGTGCCCTCCC